>KK120929.1:211775-280669 GCA_000611955.2 Stegodyphus mimosarum
GCTGAAACATAAAATCTATTTCTTTAGATCCATTCCTATTGTTTAACCAATATGAGTACTTAGCTTTTTAAATTAAAATTTCAGTCTTTTTCTCAGAAGCAATTAAGCGCTTGTTGAAATGAAAAAAGTGAAAACAAAAGATTAAAAATAAGAACTGCAATTAAAGTAAAAATAATAATCTCATTAGACAAAGCGTTCAAAGACCTTAACATTCTGTAATTAAACACACTTGCAAGCACATTAAAGTTTCTCTGCCATGTTTTCTTAACGATTATACAGATCATTTCTTGCAGGAGGTACCTCTTGCAAGCTATTTCCTTAATTAAAGCTACTGTCCCAGCAGGAAATAAAACAAATATGTCCGATAGGGGTAATTGACCAAATCCTTAATCACACACATTAATTTTATTTAGTGATATCATATTTAATATAGCAATTCGAAGTTTATCAATCGAAATAAAATTCAAGTTGAGTACTTCAAATTTAGAAAAGGCGATGGGATTTCCTTTAAATGTCACCTTTTTAAGAGGATCTACAGTTTGAATGCATATGCTGAGATCCTAAAATGATGTTAGTAAGATGAAATTCTAAGAGTTTACACCTAATTTTAAAATTGAAATCCTATTAAACATTTACAGAAATTTATTTGAGGAAATTAGAAACTGAAAGAATCTGAACATCTGTCTGAAGAATTTAACATCTGTAATAAAAAAAAAAATCAAAGGAATAGTTGAATAACATGGCGTTTCACCTAAATCTTTCTTCGCACAACATTCTGATAAATAACTTGAACATAAGATTTTATAAAATGATGTTGCTTTCAAATTAAAATGTTTGATGCTGTCTGCAATAAGTTTTTAATCGTTTTTCTCTTAATTATATTAAACAAAAGACATAGTGCTGACACAGACAAAAGCATTTGAATTCATCTTTCAGTTTTTTAACTATTTCTAAAAAAAACTCAATATGAGGATTCAATAATAAATTTCTAAGCCACTTTCATTTTAAATGCATATATTGATGACAAAAATATCTCCATGCTTAATGCAACAATAAAAAAAAATTGCATCGACTACTTTTATTGCATTTTCTTGATTAACTAGAATCTAACAGTCGTGGCACTCTTTATCAGTAAAATGTGAGATACCACTTCTCTCATATAAAAGCCTAGTGTTAATGAATGAATAAATAATACCATAATGAAAAATTACTGTTACTTTTTAAAATATTTTAATTTCTCAAAAAATTTTTAATCAGCTTGGATGAATTTATTTGGATTAATGTTAACTTCATAAAAATAGGTAAACGGAATATGAAGGAAATTGATACAAAAATCTAAATTAGTATATGACAATAAAGTTTAACAAAAATTTTTAAAAAATCTGACGAGCACATAACTTCCTTGCACGGAGTATTAAATTATACGCATTTTTGCCTGCATTTCATTTAAACTTATTTCCTCGAATTTCATTAGAGATATATTTCTCATTAAATTAATTCATTCCTCACTTCGCGGGAAAGAAAAAAATACGTAAGACCTCAAAATAACTTTATCAAAAATTGAAAAATATAGAAAAAAATAAACTCCAAACACACATAAAAAATATAAAAAACAATTTTTACAATAAAAGTTCGAGTTTCTACGTACGAACAAGCAATTCCAGCAGGCAATAAAGGCAGTTTTTCGCTGCACAAAAAGGAAAGTTTAATTTTGGTCCTATTCGATAAAACGGAAATCACTATTCTGCTAAGTTTCAAATGTAAACATAGATGGCTGCTATGATAGAAAACAAAATCTGATGTGTACACCACATAACTTCCTTATACGGAATATTAAACTAAACACATTTTTTCTTGAATTTCATTTAAACTTATTTAATTGAATTACATCTACTTCGTCGATAGCGCATAACCAGAATAGAATAAATGCACTCCTTAAAATTCTTTATATTTATTTACCGTAGAGATAATCTGGCACTAGATTTACTTTTACATCTCATTCGTTTTATAACTCAGAATGCACAAAAATTATATCATCTGAAGAATTATCTAGTCGTTGCCACAAGTTCTATTCAAATACTATAATAAATCTAAAACAATATATAAAAGAAATTAAACAAATAAAAAGCAACAGTTTTTCGCAGACGATTCAGCGCCGCTTATCAAATGCACGTTTGCTATTCGTAAACAATCTGCTCTGTCCGAAACACACTGGCGATAATATTTGCTGCTAATATGAAACACTTACTTCCTCGAATTTCATTAGAAATATACTTCTCATTCAATTAATTCAGTTCTCACTCCGTGGGAAGGCAAAAATTCATAAAAACGCAAAATATCTTCATTAAAAATTCAAAGATATAAAAAAACAGAAGACACTAAATACATTTAAAACAGTTAAAAAAACAATTTTTGCAATTAAAATTACAGTTCCTGCGAAAAAACAGGCAGTTCGGGCAGCAGGCAAGAAGGCAGATTTTTCAGTGCTGGTTTCCTTTTGGTCTCACTCGGCAAAAAGACACTGAAGGTGCAGAAAGACTTTCACTATTCTGCTAAGCTTCAAATGTAAACAAATATGGCTGCTGTGGTAAGAAAGATAGGCTTAACCGCACGTAAACAACTTTTAAATTGTTGATAGCTTTGCATGCAAACGAACTAAAGGCATAACAACCTTAACCGGAAGATAAGAACAACATAATTCTTCCATTTTTAAAGCAAAAAATACTCAATTTAAAAACATATAATAGCCATATAATAAGAATAAAAACATATAATAAGAATAAAAAAACGGAGCTCACGAAGCCTAGTAAAAGAGTGTTTATCTATTATTATGAATTATATATATACAGGGTGCTCACTAAAGTCCGCTACCACCCGTTTAACTGCTGAACACTTGCAGCTACATTTGTAAAATTGTTGGCTAGGTATAGAAAAGTGGCTATGTTCTAGTAGATAAAATAGCTTACAGCATCACCTGGTGAAAAACGGCAGAGTTAGCCTCCGTATCTCGAAAACGACACGAGATAGGGAGAAAAAGTGAATTACAAAGTTCTAGAGCATCTTCGATTTAGTACGAGTAGATACCTTGTGGATACGAATACTAAACACAGAACGCTGAAAACACACATGTGTTTCTTCGCGATTTTCGAAACTGTGACATCATGAAGCTTGAACGAAGGGGGTAATGATTATCTTTTGGATGAAAAACATGCCCGTATCGCGGCATAGTGATGTTGCTTGTAATTCACAATCGAGATGATTGTGGCTCAAACCCCATGGGGTGCATCCTTATATTGATGTCTTCACAAATAGAGTAGACAACATACAGATCGTGCACAATCGGGTCGCAAAATGCAACAACTCAATGGAACTTGAGTTGCGAATTTGTATATTATGCAAACAGCATATGAAACGTCACACCTGTTCACCTGAGACAGCTGTAAAAGAGATACCTCCTCGTGGTTGTATGTTGAAGCTCGTGGTCATGGAGTGATTTCCAAACAATGATTATTGTCAGATGGTTCTACTTACGGTGAATGTGCGCGGTGACGATCGGCAGCGTGGGTGTATTAGCAACGTTTTCCTGCAGACCCGCATACTTCATACAAACCCATCTTACAGGTTGTGAAACGTTTAAAGGGGATAAGCTGCGTGACTAGCCGACTGACCGACTAGCTGCGTGACTACACTGAGATCCGGCAGACTAGCTAAGGTAGGGCGTAAAGTGCAACTAGAAAATACCTTATCATACGGCCTCGCATATCCAAACAGCAGCACAAGAGAGAGAAGTGAAAACTGTGGCCTCTCATAAAGTAGCTTTTGGAAAATCCTAAATGAGTTAGGTGCTCATCCATACCGAAAAACACTAAATCAGGCGTTACTAGAGGGGACGATGAGAGACGTTTCTCATGGTGCATGTTCGTCATGAACCAAATAGAGGTCCAGCCAACAAACATTCTTGGCAAGTATAATTTGGACACATGAGGCATTCCTTTCGCGGAATAAAATGTACAATGGGCAGAACACCCATTACTGGGCGCTGGAAAATCCATCCTGTTCTGCCTGCGTTTGACATCAAATACGGTTTCCGATTAATGTTTGGTGTGGAATTTATAGTAACAGGCTAATCAGCTCAATATTTTACCAGGGTACGTTAACGGCCTCACAATATTTAGAACTTCTGCAAGTCATAATACCCGATTTTATTAAGAATCGGCCGTTGCTTCAACTCCTGAATGGATGGTTCCAACATGACTTCGCAAGTGAAGCAGTACCTGATGGAGGTATTCAGAGAACGAATAATTGGGTACGGTGGTTTTGAAGAGTGGTCTCCACATCCACCTGGCCTGATTCCAATGGACCCTTTCTTGTGCGGATATCTCAAAGAGCAGGTGTATGCGAACCCCCCCCAAACATTCAACGACGTATTACAGACTTGTGCAAAAGTGTCACCAGCTATACTACAGCATGCAACATGAAGTTCTAACAATGGTCCAGATGCGCATCTCAGCTCATGGAGAGACGTGAAAAACATCGAAAATAAAAGTAGCTTTTGATAACTAGCTGTTTTTTTTTCTATGATCATATCGCGAAGTCACAGTTTCGGAAATCGGGAAGAAACAAATGTGCTTTTTTGGTATTCATATCCACAAGGTGTCTATTCGTACTAAATCAATCTACAAGTTTGTAATTAACTTTTTCTTCCTATCTCGTATCCTTTTCGAGGTAGAGCCTAATTCTGCCGTTTTTCACCAGTTGGCGCTGTAAGCTATCGCTTCAAGTAGCGCATAATCACTTTACTATACATAGGCTCCGATTTTATGAACATAGCTGCAGCTTTTTGGCAGTTGGTGATACCGGACTTTACTGGGCACCATGTATATACACTGGTTTTCAGAAATTAAGGAAAAATTACAAAAATAGCGATAACTCCCTCAAAAATAAGCCAACCCGTGTAAAATTTGAATATGTTGCCAACTAAGAGTAGCTGAGTAAAACTGCACTATGCAAATCAACGGCGCTACACTCGGAATATGTCAACTGCGAGGGGGATAAAAGTCCATGTTTGAGAGCAAGCCCACATATTATATTGTGATAGTGACATCAGAAATATGAAATAGTCAATACGTAACAATGACCTCCACGCATCATTTGCCTTGCAGAACTACGATGGAGAGCCATTGGGAGACTAGAGGCAGAACAAAATCAAACAGAAGTGACCAGATGGCTAAATGTGAGTCCTTCTATGGTTTATAGACTATAGAGGCAATTTCAAACCTGAGATTCAGCATCTAGGAGGTACGGCCAACTCCTATGACGAGCTCCGATGACCGATATTTGACATTATGCGTACGCAGGAATAGAACCGCTGCTCCGACTCTTCTTAGATCCTCCCTTGCTGCAGCCACCGGAAGGTTGGTGTCAACGTCAACTCTGCGTAGAAGGCTTGACGAAGGTGGTCTGTATGCGAGGCGACCAGCCATTTGTGGGCCACTCACGTCACGCCATAGCAGAGACCGTTTGCAGTGGGCACGACAACATGTCCACTGGAGCCTGATCAATGGAGAGCTGTTCTCTTTACGACTGAGTCCAGGTTTAGTCTAGAAAGCGATAGTAGGCGTTATTTAATATGGAGAGAACCTGGAACCCTTTATCAACTGTCAAACAGCCGTGAAAGAGATGCATACGGAAGAGGAAGTGTCTGTGTTTGGGGTGGCATCCCTTTGGGCCTACGGACAGACCTCCATGTCTTTCCAAGGGAAACCGTGAATGCTCAGGTTTATAGAGATGGCATCCTTGATGCGTTTGTGCATCCATATGCCGGGCCAATAAGAGATGCTTGTCTGTTACAGGACTGCTTTGCAAGAACAATGGCTTTCGCGTCCTAAGAAACTGAAAGACTGCGTAACTGAAAGCATCACACATCTTTGTATCTGCTGTATTGCTTCTAGGGGCGATCAAATTCCATATTGAAGGTATTTTTCCTGTAGCAAACTGACACCTTCGATTTGTTCATTTTATATATGTGCGAATTTCTATAGTACCACAATTGTCTGGTAATTTCTTTTTATGTTATTTGATACGTTACTATCTGTTGCAAATTGTGGGTAAGTCTCATAAAATTCTACATGTAACGTTTTCAGTAATCGTGATTTTTGTGATTTTGCCTTAATGTATGATAGCAGTGTATTTATATATACATTTCGTGCAGCCGGTTGCAACCAAAATGGGAGGTGCACAACTACATGTAACAGTAGTACTATACAAAATTTCAAAGTTTTGAGGCTACTCGTTTTTGAGTTATGCGAGATGCATATATACATAGGTAAGTACAGACGCCACCAAAAAAAATCTATTCTGAATCCATTTTAAATCAGTTTTAATATACCTTCATATTTCCCTACGGACAGATTACACGCAAAAACAACATTAAATTGCATTCGATAACATTCGTTCATAATGTATGTTATCGTTGAAATAGGATACCCGGAATTTTTCTTGATTACAATAGTTCCTTTACTTCGTGCAAGGAAATAATTACGCTTAGCCGCACTTAACAACTATTAAATTGTCGATAATTCTACAACAATTGCATGCAGAATAACTAAAGGCACAAAAACCTTAACAGGAAGCTAATAACAACATAATTCAATCATTTTAAACCAAAAAATGCGCTGTTTATCAGCATCTAATAATAAAAAAACTGAGCTCACTGAGCCGAGTAACAGAGTGGGTCTATATATATACTTTAAGGGGAACCAATTGCAACCAAAAAGGAAGTTGCACAACTACGTATTATAGCAGTCCTATATACAAAATTTCAACGTTCTGAGGCTACTCGTCTTTGAGTTATGCGATATACATGCATGCATTGGTATGTACAGACGCCACGAAAAAAATCTCTTCTGAATCCATTTTAAATCTGTGTCATAATTCGTTTGGGGAATAAAAGGCTTTTATTTTGTCCTTACGTACATATGTCACACGAAAACATCGTTAAACTGCATTTGATAGCGGCCAAAATTGATATTTTCGTTCAAATATGCTACCTGGAATTTTTCTTGATTACAATAGTTTCTTTATTTCGTACAGGTAAGCAAAAAGAAAAGCTATTATCTAGGAAACAATTGTAGCTCGTTCACGATGTAATCTCCCCCAGGTCGTATGCACTTATCCAAATGTGATTTTGTACCCTAAACTCACTATTTAATTTTTAATTTGAAGGAATAAGTTCTATTCCTTATCAAGAGGGTCTTGAAGGCACTATTATTTCTAGGAGGATAATTTTCTTATAGAGTTTTTTCAGAAATGTCCATTAAGTTGTAGTCATGAAGTTATTTTGAACCTGGAGACGTAAAAAATTTGCAGTGCCCTCTCCGGCAGTCGAACCTGGGGCTCTCGAATACGCGCCTAGTTTGTTACCGTTACACCACGAAGAGATACTAGAGGAGAGAGAAAATAATTTACGTACTCCTCATTTTGAAGGGCGACTGGGGATTAAGGCACCAAGTTGCTAAATCCCGGTGGTGACAAATTATTGTCCACCACGTTTTAGCTCAAGCGCCACTGTCTTTAAATTTTTGAAGAAGAAAGCGTCAAAAATATGCAGTGTCTTTGCCAGGACCGAACTCTGGACCTTTCGAATACGTGTCCAGTGTGCTATCGTTACACGAAGGAGGCATGCTGGAAGGAGAGAGAAAATACCTTATGACTCCCCCTTTTGAAGGGCGACGAGAAATTGAGGGACTAATCCGCCATATCCTGGTGGTAAAGAATCATCACCCACCCATTTTTTTTAGGTCGTGCGCCACTGTAGAGTCATTAGGTTATTTTGCAGCAGGAGACAGGAAAAATGAGCAATGCTATCACCAGAACTCGAACCATGACCTCTTCAATACGAGCCGAGTGTGCTACCATTACACAACTAAGGCATTCAGAAAGGAGAGAGAAAAATGCCTTGTATACTTTCCCTTTTAAAGGGCGACTAGAAATTAGGGGACCTAATCGCCATATCCTGGTGGATAAGAACAATCTTCTAACACCTTTTTCAGTTTGGATGCCACTGTAGGTTAATTTGAAACAGAAGACATGAAAAATGAGCAATGCCCTCACCAGGATTCAAACCTGGACCTCTCGAATACGTGCCGAATGTGCTACCGTTACAGCACGATGGCATGCAGAAAGGAAGAAGAAAATACCTTAGAGATCTCTATGTGTTATAGACAACTTTTGTTGCAAAGTCATTTAAATACAGTCAATTGGCTTTCTAGTATAAATATTTCTAGTATATTTCTAGTATATGAGAATTTTGACTGCTTAATAGTCACAGACAGTTATGGACAGAACTTTAAGAAGTGGAATTTAAAAGTGGTTATTTCAATTCTGCTGCTTTGCCTCATTTTCTAGCAACAGGTTTGTTTCTTCAAATTGCTTCCAGGAGCACAAATTGCCAAGTTTGATACATTCAGCCACATTTCCAGTTTTAAATTTTTTTGTCTTTCATCAAATGCTGACAGTTCTCAAATTCAAAGGTTAAATGATATTTAGGAGCCGTTACAAGCAGTTTCAGTTTTATTAGCATTCAATGTTAATTCTGGCAAAGTGCTTGCTATGTCATCTGATGATGGCAGACCATTTTTGACATTCTGAAAGTAGATTGACTAAACTGAACTGGATAATGGTAATTTGGTTTATCATTTGCTAATTCCATCAAAATATAAATTAGACATGCCGTTTAATTCGTGAAAAATCTTTCTTTTTTCCAGGGAAAGATAATTTCGGGCTCCAGGATTCATAGATGTTATATAACCTTTCCAAAGTTTATTAAAGTTATGTAAAAACTTTAAATAAAAGGGTCAAAACTGAGTAACTTTTATTCTCTTTCTCGTATGTTTGTAGATGCCAAACAAGAGCCTGCAGAGAGAACATACACTTTGCAATACAGTTGTGGGGAGATCATTTTTTTCGATGTGTTACATGGCTTAGAAATTTATCAAGAAGAACCGTAGGAAAAGAAAATCATTTACAAAAGTTTCCTTTGTTCTCCATAACAGTTTCACTAGAACTCATCACTCTTAAATGATTGAAGAACGGCATAAGTTCATTTGCAGTAATAACAGCCACTGTTGTATAGGTCCGTTAATGTTCAGTCCGTCGAAAGTTATCTAAGGATCTCAAACCTTGGATATATTTAAACAAACTCTTTCGAATTGTGAAGCATTATGTGCAATTAAATCTATGCAGGTGTACAGCATATAGAGATCATCATTCACAGAAAGGGGACACTTTCATATAATAAGTAGATAAGTAAGTATTTAAGCGTGTAAGCGATGTAGGGAGTGTTTAAGCAAAAATACAGTCACTTTCAATAGTTATTTTTGTAAATGAATATATGGATAAAAAACTTGTAAACGTTTTGCATGAACCAAAGTTCAAAATTAATAAAATAGATATACATATTGTCATTAATTTTTTTTTTATTTACTCATATCTTAAATTAATTGATTTCGTAACATGAAAGCGAATTATTCGTTTAGACTTTATATGTAATCATACTGCAGCAATTACAGCGGTAAATTATTGCTGCTAATTACTTTAGTTCTGGCAAACAACCCATTGTTGCTTAAAAATATGGTGGAATTGTCAATAATAGGTCAACTAAATTGTGAAATCACATAAGGACAAGCAGAATAAATTAACTTTAGTCTAACTTATAACCTGTGACGGTCAAATTAAAATATCACAAAACAAAATTGCCAGTCTCTTGGACTTGAAGGCAAGAAAGCTTAGCAATATCTTTCTTGATTACAAAGCTAAATATTTTCTTATCAATGTTACAACGCTCTGGTGGGATAAACTAAAATCTAGATCAAGTCTTAACTATCCCCCAATGCTAATGTCTGAAAATTCTAATTCCTCGAGCAGAGTTCACCAGCGAAGGAGCGGTAAAGTAGAACCTATTAGCTTGAGCTGAGTACGATCGATTCTAGGTGAACGAGCTGGCTACATGGGCATTTTCGTTCTTTTACCCGTGTGGTAACAAAGATACGGTCCAGCTTCCCTTTAGACAGCTCTCCAGAATGGAATCTCTCCTCTTAGGCAGATAGGCGTCGAATGTTTTGCCGTAGTCAAAATAAGCAAAACCAAACCTTCAAGCAGCTATTTTTTATTAAAGAAAAGGCAAGTGCCTATTCTTTACAACCAAACGTTTTGACCTAGTGCACCATTTACTCATGTTATTAGAATTCTTTGATCACTTTATACTAAACCGCTTGCCAATCCAATCTCCATAATTTTCTGGAATGAGGGAGTACGTGATAATATGAGTCATAAAGAAAAAATTCCAATTAAAAATTCAAATTCTTAAAGTTAACTTAATGGAAATACCACAATACATATTTTAACATTTTTCATAACAATAAGCATTCATATGCGAAATCCGAAAGAATTATCTTTAGTTTATTCTAAACTTTCAAATGTTATAGAAGAAATGTAATTTTTTAGATTAAGTAACACAACACTTACGGAATTTAATAAGACATACATGTCAAGAAGAATAAAATATAAGCACTGACAAATCCGCCATTTTCTTTGGCAGCATTTTTGATATGGGCTCGAATTTGTGAATATCAAACTTTAAAGATACAAAGAAAAAGTGGAGACACAAAAGCCAGACGGCGTCTTGTAAGAAGGAAAGCATTTTATTATTATAATTCGACTCAGAGGTATGTAAATTAGTCGGATTCTTTCTTTTTCACTTCTCCTCATCCCTTCTCTACCTTCTCCGTCTTCTAGCCTTTATTTGCAGTATTCCGCAACTGCACACAAAAGTTCTTTTGCAGCTTTACCTTTTTATTCTTTTATTTCTGCTTCCTTCTGCCTCACATTTTGTAGAGGAGGATCTGAAAAGAAGCAGCGATGTTCATTTTAAGTCCAATTCAGGCCGCGTGAAAAATACAAATAAAATAAAAACATAATAAAAACCTAGAGAGAAGAACGAAGTAGAGAAAACGAAAAACAAAATGAAAATAAAACTGGCGAGAAAAGCGAAAATTCGAATCTATCGCGTAGCTAGTAATTTTAAATGGAGCACTAGAAAAAGAAATTCTATTTCTAGTCAGGCCTATGAATTTATATGTGCAGAAGCCGAGTAGAGAATAAATGAGGAATTCCCAAGGGGGCCTATTTGTTTTACTTGTTTATTTGAAGAGGAGTTAACAATTTCCCTTATTTCCCACAGAGGGCGGTAATTTGAATTTTAGGTACTTGTCTCGATGGGAAATTACTTGAGTAAATCAATCATTCAGTCATACTTCGTAACATACATTTTATCCAAATCAGAAAGAAATTGCTTTAAGGTCACTCGTAGATCCTATCTTACCAGAATCTAAATCTGATAAACATCATTTGCAAAGATTCTAACTTTTTGTGCAGTCTAACAATATTCGTGCAGGCACTGAACCTTCATCTCGGATTCCATTTTATGTTCAACAGGCCTAACTGTATGGCCCTTTTACAGCTTCTTTTATACGTGACTAGAGTAGTAATGAGTTTTTCTTAACCTTGTGACTAGAATAGGAACTAGTTTTTCTAATTCATCCATAGAAGCAATAGGGCAGCTAAGCACGTTGAGCGCACTCAAAAAAAATAATAATAGCATATTTCTGTTGTATAAGTCAACAAACCGCGCAAACAACTCAAAATTAAGGTTATACATTTTATCAAAAATTATAAGAAAACTAATATGTATACTCCTCAGCACTTTCAAAGATATTATTTTTTCTCCTTGCGAATTACTGAAATGAATAAATGGCCATTACTAATGCTATAAATAAACAACAAATATGTCATAAATTATTAAAAGAATTATACGAGTATCCGAAATCTAAATTGCTTTAAAGAAATGTTTCGAAGTCAGAACAAAATTATATGAAAATAAGAGAAATGTAGTTGCACAGAATTAATGACATTTAAAATTAGACAAAACAAGAAACATATTTTCTCTTAGATTTTAAATAAAACGCCGTCGGTTTTGAAGATAATCAGACAAGTCTTACTTCTTCAGGAGCAAAAAATCCTCTTCATTTAAATCACAACATTATTTTTCCAAAGCTGATAAAGGTAAACATTGTTGTTACGGACAATAACACTTAGATTGGTGGAGACGCTAAACTATTATACGAAGGACCATTTTGCTCGATCTTTAAAAATCCTTCAACTTCTGACACCGCGAAAGTTAAAAACAGCCATCAAGTCTTCTTATAGATTTCTAACTTAGTTTACGAAATCGCTCTTTCTACTTGCGACTAACAATATAGTTATGTGCATTCTCAAAGTTCACAAAGTTGAAATTAATTTTCTTCGTATAGTTTCTAACTTAGGAACAGAGCTATAACCTTTACTCTAATAATTATGTTCTATATTTTTCCTCTTCACTTTTTCATACACTTTAATATAGTTAGACTTTAAAGGAATGTTTTAAGATCGTCGATAAATTTAAAAGTATTTCTCCCCAGCCTAAATTACAATTTTTCTTTATGTTAAAGTCACTGTTTTCTAGCTTTCCAGTTGAGGGAAATTTAAAGTGTCTTGAAACCAGACTTCAAGAACTCCTTTTCCCATATAGTGAAATTGAGGAATTAAATCTCTCACTTAAGTTTCTTTTAGATAACTCACTTCGTTTTTCAAAATATTATTATTTTCCTATTGATAGGTAATCTCCTCAGTATTTAATTGCATTTACATGCAATACTTTGAAGTCGCATTATTTGAAAAACTATCTTATCGAATGTGCATTTACTACGTAGATGACACAATCGTGCTTTTCGATGGTAATTAAAGATTTATTCCCAAGCTTTATTTGTTATGAATTTGATTAGTCCAAACATCCAGTTAACTTTTAAAATTAAATCTGACTGTGGCCTTCCATTCCTTGATTTTCTTACAGTTCATAGTGAATTTCTTCTTAGCTTGACTGTTTACCGTAAAAGTCTTTCTGTTTGTTTACCTTCACATGCTAAATCATATCACATTGCTAAGCAAACTTGAATTTTTTTTTACTTTCATGCATATTTCGTTCTATAGATTATTTTCTCCTATGGCCGTTCATAAATTTGTTTATAAGTTTTCATCTTGACATCAAAGAAAACATTCCACTAGTAGAAGTAATATAAATAATCTTGTCTTTATTTCATTTCATCATTCTTCCAGTTACAAAGTCGCACGTATTCTTCAGAACTTCAACTTTCAAATCATTTCCTCAGCTATTAGCGAAATTCATTGTTCGAGTCTTAGGGACTTCATACCTGACATGGAAAATTTGTAGCGTATCTTGATAATGTGGTATGAGATACATCGGCAACAACTGAAAAAGCGTTAAACATTTGTGCTAAGGAACACGTATCTTACAACTGAAGAGAGGACGGAATTTTTGGCTCCTGAAGAAGAGGAACTTGTCACCGATCACCCTTGAAATCGATAGATATTTACTTAAAATCTAATCTTCCAAAAAACGAGTGCTGTTTTCTCTGTTTTTTTTTCATTGGTGTCCTTTTCTTCCATTTGATAGGGATATTTGCAACTCATCCTTGTTTTATATGTATTTTTAACTCCTTTGAACTGACTGATGTATTAGCGAATTTTAACATACTATTAAAAAATTTTAAAAATATCGTTTCTTCACAAAGCAATTTATTTTATATTAATAAATATCAGTAAAATGACATTCATTTCAATTAAAAAAATCATTTCACTTAAAATTATTATTGAAAATATCAATATACTTCATATTGTAAAAATATTTCGTAACAAAGTTCAGCCTACTTTCTCCTTCATGGTCTTATCGATTTAGTTCTTAATATCAAACTATCTTGTTACCGGCACGCAATCAGTGGGGAATATCAAAATAACGTCACTTATGAAGGTCTAAATTTAAATCTAAATTTAAAACCTCTGAGGAAAAAATGCGTAAGAGATAAAAATCCGAAGATTTAAATGTGCAAAACATTTGTGTTATGTTTGCTTCATTATGCCCTATGTACACTCATGTCCATAAATTAAGGATAATTCGGAGTCACACGGAAATCGAACTCTAATATACATAAATCACCTGTAAAATCACTACACACATCTTCAAGAATCATATGCAAATTTCAGGAAGTAATCAGATGACACCGATGGTACGTCACAATGACGAGAGTGTAAGAGAGTGATATATAAGGAACACAGGCAAAAAAAAAAGTAGAATTGTTTGCAGGCGCTTTATAAGCATTTCAGTGCAAAAACTGAATAGTTATGACAAAGGGACGCATTTGGATGATTTTTTACGTGGTAGAATTATCGGCCGTCTGGAATGTGGGCGTACCCAACTGGAAGTATCAGACGAACTTGAAATTGTCCAGAGTGTCATCTCAAGTCTTTGGCAACGATTCCAAGATGATGGTAATGTGAGTAGACGTTACAGCACAGGTCGCCCCAGAGTTACAACGCCGAATGAGGACCGGTATTTGATAGTTACTGCCAAAAGAAACAGGCGGAGCACAGCCTCAGACCTGTCTCGTCAGCTCTCTTTATCCACTGGTACGACAATTTCAAGGCAGACCGTGTACAGACGCTTAGGGCAGATTGGTCTATATGCTCGTAGACCTGTCAGATGCATTCCACTTACTGCAACTCACTGTCGCCTGCGGTTAGCCTGGAGTAGAGAGCATTCATTGTGGACACCGCAACAGTGGGCTTGTGTGATGTTTTCCGACGAGTCCAGGTTTAGCTTGCAGTCTGTTTCTCGCCGGACTTTCATATGGAGAGCTCCAGGTACCCGTTACCACCAAGAAAACAGCATTGAACGACACCGTTACGGTGGTACAGGAGTGCTCGTTTGGGGTGGAATTATACTGGGTTCCAGAACTGACTTGCATGTTCAAACTGGAACCATGACAAGCCAAATCTATCGGAACGTCATTCTGGAACAATATGTACGTTTGTTTCGGGGCGCCACTTAAAACACCTAAATTACATTTGAGAACATAAAATGCATGTAAGCAGAGCTATTCAATTCTTTCATACCACACGGTGCAAATGATAAGACATAATATTTGTAAAATAGTTCTAGTGGTAATTCATACAGGTACAGGTAGATTGAACTATCACATAGGAACACGTATACAGGCTGTATCAGTACAATGGTGACAAATTTTCAGGAGAGATAGAGTACACTTAGACGATGGGAAATCACATAGCAACGCATGGTCGGAAACGCTTTTCTGACATGGTAGTGATGGCACAAAAGTCAAGAAAGAAAGGACACGAATGCGTTGAGGAAATATGATTCTTATTCGGAGTACAACAAAAACAAAGAAAAATCAACATAAAAAAACAACGATCGTCATCAAAGAATGTGTTCGAAATTACGACCCGGACTATGATGCAGAAACCGTGCGTCGTGCGCTGGTGTTCCATTCATTATGCCTTTTATAAACAGCTGTCATTGCAACTTGTGTCTTCAAATAGGAAGTTGGGGCTGGCAAGAGGTGCTGAAATACATTGCACTTGCTAGCTGCCTCCTTGGCTAGTGGATCCGCTAACTCAATGTCCTCAAGTCCACCAGCGGAGACTGATGGGAAGAATTGCCTTGTATTTTAGTCGTCTCTGATTGTTTGCGGTAAGTGCTGACATATAATGAAGATTACAGATAACATTCAACACAGATAAGCTGTCTGTGTTAGCAAAGATGTCTGTGTAGTATAAATGGCGGGGGGGGTAGGTTTTCCAGAGAAGGCAAGATTAAGGCAGACATAAAACATGATCGCAAGACACATATCGGCACATAAAATACATATAAACACAGCAATTCAATATTATTGTTTTAGTTTTTATATAGAACGAAAGATTTTTGCTATTCGTTTTATTTAATTAAGGATGATTGATCGGTCATCGATGACCGTTATAGCTTTTACCGGTAATTATGTGACAATGTGCAAATTTTTCCTATGTTTAAAATTAGGTAATATTTTTAAGTACTGATTTCCTGATTTTAAAAGATCTTAATGTAAAGCCTGCTCATATAGTCACGAACACTAACGAATATAAAGCCTGCTCCCGATGACAAATATTTAGATAAAATTTTCAACTGTCCACAACCTTATCTTTCATATTAATTTTCCACATTTAACACCATCTTATCGAATAAGATAATCCAACTAGCCGTATTTCATTTCACATACGTGCATCTTTCATAGTATGAATTTTTCGAGTTATATAGTTTTGTTACGATGACAATATTTTTGAAAAAAATTATCATCCTATTGAGATTATTTCTTCTTTTAAAAATCGTAGGTTTAGTAATGAAAAAAACTGTATAAATAAGATGCTGAGCTATTTTAGGAGAATCAACACATTTAGCAGTATGAATTCTTCTTAAAACAGCAAAACTCAATTTAATCAAGGCTTGAGTAAAACTGGCATGTTCATCTAAGCGTATTTGAATGTACGCTGAAATTAAAATGCCTGACTTGAAAGTACTCACGAGATGGTGTTTCAGATGTTATGTTTCAAAGCAAGATGAAGAGGACTTAAAGAAAAGTTAAAATATTCTACGGTAGATTGGCAATCAATATCTTGAGAACGATAAAATACGAACAAAACACTATCCACGTCTTCCTTGCCCGTGAACGAAGCACCTATCCCTGATACAGGCATAAGTAGAAGGAAGAATTGTTCGGGCCACTCTATGTAAGGACGCATAAACACAAGCAATGGTCATCAAAGAGAGCTTTAATATCCCCCGAGTCGCGTTTTACAGTTTTATGGTCAAAACCGTCGAACCGCAACTCAAAAAGAAATGTGCTTTCGTTCCCTTCCCTGAAGCAAGAGCCGTAAACACCGTTCGAATTTCTTTGACGGACATTTTTTGCGACTCCTTTTAGAACTTTTTCATTTTCTCCCGTATAGCTTGTTGTTTTCTTTTTTACTTTTAGGTACAACTTTTGGTTTAAACCTGGTCAATTTATGTTGAGGGTAAATAAATTTATAGAGACGATTTTTTTACCAGAGGGAGGGTTCATTTAAAGAGAGACATTTTGTGATCTAGATTGAAACTACTAACTCACATTTTCATAAACTATATTCTCATAGCATTTCCATCTATGTTCATTGTATACTTAATTTAGAAAATGGGCGTTATATTCATTTCTCATAACATGTGTTGGTAAAAGGAAATATATTTTTGTGTAGAAGTTAATTTGTTTGATCTAAATTAAAGCAATGCATACATTTAAAACTGACAAATTCAGGTGAATTAGCTTACATATCAACAAGCTCTTATCTTAAAAGAGAATACTTATAAAATTGGTTAATAACTAGCTACAGCAAATGTCAATTCTAGATTTTATATCCATTAAATGAACTATCTAAATCAAAATAGCAATCGGCATAGTAAAACGTTTTTAATATATGTCGTACCATAACTCTTTTATTTGGATCCGATTTATTTGAATCATAATTTATTTAATTAATGTTGATGTCTGTAATATTCTACCAAAATGTTACTCATTGTAATTTTTATCTCGCCGTTTCTTGGTGTGACTTTTGTGTTTTAGCCAATAATAATCAACATCTTAGCGTTAATAAATCTTTCATAGAACACGTAGTAGTGTGAAAAACGTTCTCTTCTACCATCTTAAAACTGAACTTAAGAATGCTACAAGTTAAACAATTTTGCCCTAAGAAAGATTTACAGCTTGCATTCGCGTATTAGCATAGTGTCATAATAAGGCCATTTGTCTGTCTGTACGTCTAGCTAGGTATTAGGAAGACTCTCATTATACATAAAAACATCTGGAGCTTGGAGGAGAGTGGTCTAACTTTGCAATCGCTCAACTGATGTTTATAATATCAATTGAAAGAAGTAACGAATATATTATATTAAAATATTTTAACAATTGATTTAATTATAACTCATAAACAAAAACTCATAAACTCATAAACTCGTGAACTCATAAACAAAAATCTCATTAACTATATTTACTGGCTTAAAATTTACAATTAATTAACTACTAGTTACAACATCAGTGATCCTACGCGACACTACAAATGGGTTCAACGAACAAAACTCTATTAGTTTTCAACGCTTAAGAATATCGAATGTCAGGTTTATACATTTGTCCTGATAGCAGTTCCTCTTTAAATGGCAAGCAGTTGACGGGAGACGGAGATACCATCATTCTAACAAGAGGAGGGGTGCAGTTTTACTGTCTCCGCATATCTAGCATTAAGAGATAATCAAATCGCATTGTAAGATATTATTGCCGTTGTGGCTCAGGACATAATTACATAATTTACATAATTATTACATTATTTCAGATACTCAAATTAAGTTATAGCAGAATATACACTTGCAATAGTAGACACTATAAGTACACTTTACAAAGACAACACTTTAAAAATTTTACAGACATTTAAAAACGTATATGGCGGGACAAACGTATATTGCGTACAAAGTCTTAAAGTTCTATAAACAAACTGAGTGAATATTAAATTCTTACGCTAGGCATTGTTAATATTAACCCGTCTTCCAAAAAAATAAGGGTAAAATAAAAATAAACAAATGAAATAAAATAAAGTAAAAGAAAATTGCGGGGTATTACTTGCTTATTTCAATGTTCAATCCTTGAACCCCACAAACACGAGACACAAGAACGAGAACAAGAAGCGACACACAAGGGGAAACAAACACAAGAAGCGAATAATCGCTTAAGTGTGTGAATAGAGACGTAAGACTTACGAAGGATTAACTACCCTTTATTTCTTACAATAAATCTGATACAATCAACTCTTAACTCGGAGTGTACAGCAAAACTTCCACTTGGGTTTGAACTTAAATGAATGTGAAATTAAACTTAACTAAGCTTAACTAAAGCTAACTGAAAGATATAGCCGAAGCTATCAAGATTCTAAGTAGTTGGCAATTAAGTCTAAGTTAAGTCGGCGAAGACAAACAAGGGCCTAAAGTATGGCCGAGCGTAGCAATAGCTTAGAGAGACGTAGCCAAAAGGCAAACGCGCGCTGGTCAGGAACTCAGGCTCTCTCTCGAAGTCGGTGAAACATCGACTTATACTACTTTCTATTCATTTGCATTAACTGCGTTTCTGAAATTGCATTCTGGTAGGAAATTATAAGCTGAAACTAGAAATAATAGGAAAGATGCATAAACCTAAAATAAATGTTAATAAAATTATTGTAAACTTACATTTTTCCCCACCAGAATTTAACTGCTCGAAGAATAAGGTCTCAAAACGACCTTGTTTAAGAGTGTAAATTCTACAAACTCTTTTTCATCAAATTTTAAACTTGTAGCAATTGTGCTTTCTTAAAAACAATTCATCATTAAAACTTTTCCTGTTTAGGGCCAACTTTACAACAATTTCTAAATCTATACTAAAATTAAGGCAAATATAACACATTTACCATTTGAATTTCATTGCAGACATCTGCTTCATCTTTACTTTCAGTCAGACGTCAGTCTTGTCCTTCCAATTAATCTGGAAGGAAAAATTATTAATGTCTTCCATAACAATTTCCATTTCCATTTTCGTTACCAATACTCTTTATTGAAATCATTTTGGCCCTCAACCAGCTTTCACTCACAATCTAATTAAAATTAAAGAGTGTAATAAAAATACTCCATGAGTAAGAAGTGAAATTGAAATAACGTTGCATTTTCGAAAGTGGTACAACATCTACTGTAAGACGCAACTACAGTAGTCGAACAGTATAGCTAGCAATAAGACTCTTAACAAAGAAAACCTAATGAGAAACTTCTGACTCATCAAATTCTAAAACTTTATCAGAAGAACCGAGGAATAGAGGAATACAAAAGCTTCATAATCTCACACAAAATTGTAAAATCTAACCTCAAACATCGAACCTAACCTCAAGAGTAAAATGGAGAAGAGAACTGGAGGTGTCTTCCATGGTATGCAAATACGGAAGGCACCAGTTGTGAAAGCATCACTGTAAAAAAAAGTAGTTTTTTTCTTTCCAAATGAGATAAACACCTGGTAAACTGTAGCGAAATCTAATATCCACCAGAAAAGGCAGACCTCTAAAGATGTGGAATGCACTAAATATAATGCATTGCAAGCAACGTCTGGCAGGGTCGCCTGTGGGCCGTATGAAGTGTAGTTATCTGGATAATTAGTGCGGCTGGACAATATCCACGTTGCCGATTGTTAAACAATGGGTGTGAGCCACACCTCATTATATCCATATCCATACACGTAATGCCAGTTACAATTCCTTTCCGCAATTTAAACTTGCCTCTTGTTATTAAATATGCATTACCATTGGACTGAAAGAGGGCGTGAAAAAATGAGGCATAAAGGTAAGTAGAAATTAAAGCACAACCGCAAGAAACATTAAAAAAAGAGATCACACGCCGTTATAGGTATTATTTGTGGCTTGGACTTATTGATCCAAATCGCCTGAATCATGTAAATCGCTTGTCAGTAGGTTAGAGTAAATAAAAGGATCTTGGAAAACTGAAGCTGTTTGTATACACATTCTTTTCAGCTTCCACTCATCCCAAAATTAAATTTCTTAACCAGAAATCAAATACCCAAAGCATCATAATGTAATTTTTATGTTCTTCTAAAGCACAAATTTGAAAATATTAAAACTAAATAAAATGTAAAGAAGTAGTTAAATGAATCAAATAAAATTAAATGGAAATTTTATGTAAAATTAAATATGTCCCTATTTCCTCCTTTATAAAGACGATGTTAAATTAAATTTCAGGCTAACTTGCTTTATTATTGTAATAATTACTAATGTAATGTTTACTGTGTTTTTAATGAAACATAACCGCGCATAAGTTGGCATAATATTTATTAATTTTAAAATACAAAATTATAAATTAATAAAAATAAGAAGCTTTGGAACATACAATGTTTTAAACTTTTTAATTTGATTGCACAAATTAGCCAATTTTTATAAAACCATTGGGAGCAGACAGACATCCCCAATTTGGTAACTGTAATGTCTATGAATGGCAGTCAGAACTACCTTTGAGTGAAGCTACTCTACCGTAAGTCCCATTCATCACTGCCAGTTTCTATTGTTCGTGATGGCAAAAATCCGCTGAGAGATTTATTGATTGGCAAAAAAGAATTCATGGATCCGTCAATTCTGCGCCGAATGTAAGTTCTTTTGTCACAGTTAGGGAATTACATTTGAACTGCAAGTAACAGACGGAAATACCAATTAGTTGTTAAGCTATCTAAGGTGAGTGCTTTCAGAATCCAGATATACTTTTCATCCGTAATGCATCATACCATATTTTTCAAAGAAGAAAAAAATAAGTAAGCATTTCACAGTTTCACAGATTTATTTTTGGATTAATTAGAAAAAGATCTTTAATAGCGAAAAAATGATAATTTTTTTTTAATTTATGATTATAAAAATATATTTTAATTAAAAGTGTAGAATACAAACATAAACTGTAATTTTAGCCTAATTCAACGTCTTAAAAACTAATTATGTATATATTGTTGCGTTCTACGGGCTCATGGATTCGGAGTAATTGAATCAAAACACAATTTATTCGCCAGTATTACACAAGACAGTTCCAAAGACACGTTTACAATCGTCACGCAACTCGGTCGATCGCTCTCAAGTTAATTTCTGAACTCAGGACATTACTACTACACACTTTCTCTGCATACAAGCAGAGTATATATATATATGTAGCTTTAACCTATCTTCGAGAATATTTCCGAGAAAACCGTTAAGAATGCGTTCTAGAATGTCCTCGAGCCGTCCGTGGCATATTGCCAATTTTTCGCCAAATGAGCAATTTTGTGCCAAATGTTGCAACCCTGCCTTTTTCTGCCCCTTTTTGGTAAACACAACCACGCTTTGCGGAGAAGCTATCTCACTGTAGCTGAGCATTTCCCAACACTGTTCCCTCCCAAATAAGGTAAATAAAAATAAAAAAATAAAATATTTACACTATTTGCAAGTTATATACGCAAATTAAGCATATAAGAATTTTAAATTATATAAATTAAAGTTTAGAATGAATTTCAGTTTCAGGCATTTCATCAAGTTATGTAGTAGTTAACTACTTTTTCACTACAATTCTTAGATGTATTTCTGTTTTGCATATCACAGCCTGAAGAATTAGTTCTTTTGCATTTTTCATCCACAGGAAGATCTAAAACACTTTGCTCACCACTCTGTAGTTTATTCGCATCATGCGTACAGTTCACCACGATATCTTTAGTAGTTAGTACATGCCCTTATTTCCCACTATTTCCTAAAAAGCAGTTCCGATATTTGCATTAGAGTTATGAATAGAGTCCGATTCTTTGCAATACTGTTATACTCTGCATAAGCTGTATATCAGCTTCTCTCATCTCTGCATCACATGAATTTTCGGATGATTCATTACTTGCTAACTGCGACCTCGTAACTTGAATGTTAGTTTCTACCAACTTAACAGACGCATTTTCACTTTCTCCCATCTCTACTTCAGGCACTTGAGAAACCGTTAAAGTTTAGAATGTTCTCGTTTCGTCTATGGCATATTGCCGATTTCGTCGCCAAAAGAGGGATTTCGCACCAAATGTGGCAACCTTGCCTTTTCTTTCTACTTTTTCGCAACACTAACCACGCTGTGCGGGGAAACTATCTCAGTGCAGCTGGGCTTTTCACAGCAATATACACTCTTAGACAAAAAAAAAGACGCACCAAGAAGGAGTTATCCGAATGGGACTAAAACTCAGTAGAAGGGACGTACATGTACAGAAAAACAAACGATTACAGTCTGAGAAAAATTGGATGATTTATTGAAGTTATAGAGCTTCACAAAGTGAAAAAGTCAGTAACGCGTTTGTCCACGTCTGGCCCTTATGGAAACAGTTATTCGGCTTGGCATCGATTGATAGAGGCTGCGGATGCCCTCCTGAGGAATATCGGGCCAAATTCTGTCCAACTGGCGCGTTAGATCTGGTTGGAGGGCCCTGCTCATAATGCTCCAAAAGTTCTCCGTAGGAGAGACATCCGATGACCTTCCAGTTTGGGGGGGCATTATCTTGCTTAAAGTAATCCCAGGGTGGCGTGACATGGAGGGCAACACAACGGGCCTTAGAACTTCGTCGACGTACCGCTGTGCTGTGAGGTTGCTATGGATGACAACCAAAGGGGTGGTACTATGAAATGAAATGGCACTTCAGACCATCACTCCTGGTTGTCGGCCTGTCTGTCGAAAGACAGTCATGTTGGTATCACAGCGCTGTCAGTGGCGTCTCCGAAGTCGCCTTCGCTGGTCATCGGGGCTCAGTTCAAAGCGGGACTCATCACTAAAGCTTATTCTACTCCAGTCAGAGAGATTCCAGTGCGAATAAGCCCGACACCACTGCAAATGGGCTTGACGTTGTACAGAGGTCAATGGTAGTCGGCGCAAGGAGCGCCGTGACCTCAGTCCCCTTTCTGTAAGCCGTCTTTGAATGGTCCTTGCGGTCACTGAAGCACTAGTTGCACGTACAATCGATGATAATGATGCATCTGGGGCTGTGAGTGCCGCTCGGACGATTGTTCGGTCTTCGCGTTCTGTCGTTTCTCTAGGTCTACCGCTTCCTTTTTGACGCTATGTGCGGCTATGGTTCACCCATTCCTGCCAACATCGCCTAATAGTGGCATCGCTCCTGCTCAAATGTCGAGCTATTTACCAATAAGACCAACCGGCTTCTTATGAGCCCATTTACACGACGTCTCTGAAATTCTGACATCTGCGCATATCACGCACCTGTATGCGAAGCATAGTTACTGTACCGTTTACGCACCTGTATGCGAAACATAGTTATTGTACCGTTTACGCACCTGTATGCGAAGCACAGTTACTATACCGTTTACGCACCTGTATGCGAAGCATAGTTACTGTCTACCAGAGTACACGGAATGAAATTCGTGAAGAATTTATGACCTGGAATCGTAATTTGTCCTCTTAAATAACCTGCCAGTTGCGCTGTAGCGACAACCGTTCATTCATTGGCAGCCAAAATGTAAAATTTTGCATTTTCCATCGAAACCTGTATGCATATCAATTTGTGTCTAATTTGCTTTACATCTTCTCGGTGCGTCGTGGTTTTTGTCTAAAAATGTATATCTGCGTGTCTGCGTGATGATTTGGGAATGACGCAGACATCAGATATGGAAGTATACAATGAAATGAAATGAGAAAAATGAAAGTCGTAAAGATTCAGTTGTAGTAGATTTTAAATATTTTATTTTAGCTGAATTTTTTTTGCCGCAAAATATTTTGCATAATAATCGTGTCTGTTCCAGAACCAAAGTTTACTTTTATGATATTGTTTGCAATGAGAATCGAGCAGCGCAGCAGCAGTCTGGATAGGCTGAAGAAGGGAAGCAATGTGTTTTGTGTTTTGGATGAAATCATAATTCAGAATGGATTAGTTTCGTTTTCAATGCATTTGATTGGGTACTTTGCCATAGGGTGTGGTCAGTTGGGCGAGCTGCTCCCTACAAACTAATAATACTGCAAAATTATTATTGGCTGTTTTAGTTTCAAAGATTATGCAAAATTCATACTATCTGGTTTAATCTAACACAACGCATTTCACAGACATCACTGTTTTAAGATTGTAAATATAGCTCTAATAAAGAGGAAAAACGAATTTCGCAATTCGATGTCCTCGATTTGAAGAAATCAAGATATGGATAAGTTTTCAAGCTACTTCCTGATCTGTACTCTTTGTGAGAAAACGCATTGGAACGAATCATCTTTTACTTCATCTAAACATTGTCATCAGGAACAGTACTGGTGACTAAGTAAAATTTTAAAGCCGATATTAGCCAATATTTATCTTAATTTTTGCGGCTCAATAGCGCCGGGGGGTAAATCTACTGAATAATGGTGATTACACTTGTGTTCGATTCCAAAAGAACGGGCTGGCTGTATGGGCGATTTCGTGGTTTCCTCGTAAGTAATATAAATAGAAACTATCCTTCGAACAGCGTCTAAGGGATCTGAGGCAAATGTAAATTTTTTCGATGTTAATCGATTAAAGCCAGTTACGCACATTTCCCGAGAAGTGAAAGCAACGTAAACAAGTCTTATTCAACTATAGGTGGCCTAGAAAAAGAGATACTAGAAAATGGTTTCTGCATTTATATTTGAAGCGATATCACTAGCATGAGCAAAGCATTTGGAAAAATATGCTAGCATGATTTATTTCTTACTAATAATCTCAATATTCTTGTACAGGGTAGTTATAATTAAAGTTACTCAATTTAGACCTATATAGAGCCCGTTCAGATAGACGTATTTCGCTGAAACTTAATACATATGTTGTATGAACCATGGGGAAAAGAAACATGCAATGTAAATAACACTTAAAATTTCAATCATCAAGCGTATGAAGAATAAAAAACACAATTTGGAAATACAAAACTTTATTTAATGTCAGCATTTATTGAATGTGCGTTCCATTTGCGTCAATCACACGTTCAAAGCTTATTATAGCCTATTCTACAGTAGCACGAAAGATTTCTAGATCAATTGCAGCAATGTGATGCGTTATGCTTGCTTTTAATTGAAGCATAGTCCGTATGCATCCTTCGTACATACGATCTTTTATGAATCATCACAACCAGATCTCACGGGGTCTGAAGAACGAAAGGCCAGTAAGTCGGTAAACTTCTCAAAACTGCCCTATTGTCTCTAAATTTGAAAGCTAAATTATGTAAATCCATTATTGACTTCATATGCGTCTCAATAGAGAATTTCTTTATTTCCATACCTGTCTAAAAGAACTTTAAATACAGAAGTATCATCAACAGTTTCAAGATTTTGTTTCTTTATCAATTAATGCAGCCTTTAAATAATAGGGCGTCTGAACTTCTGTTAAATGAGTATTATTCGCAATAATATTTTCGAATGGCAACTTAAAATTATTCCATTAAGTACATTTACCAGAAAATTTACGAATTGGTAACTCTGGCAAACGTATTTGCACTTTAGAATCAGATTTACCATAATCACTTTCATGTGCAGAATGCACAACAGATGAAACAATTTTCATAATTCGTACCTCCAAAACTTCCGTTCTTTCTTCCATTTCTATGATTTCTCCATGGATAGCTAGGCATTTGCTTTTTCGTCACACTTTCGAAATATTTGTTTCTTAAGTATCTGATGTCCATTTGGATACTTTGAAGCAATCTATATTTGAAATTAGTTTTTGTTTACATTGTCATCATATGCCTTAACTATGTTTTTTAATCTAGTTAGTCTCACTTTTAAATATGTTTTGCTTCGGTCTAATCCCAGCATTTTGTTCTCTACTTCCGCTCAACAGGCCAGTATGCTATATGTCTATAATTCTGGACTAAATGAGTGGATTGTATAAAAACAAACACTAAGAACTTTATTAACCGTAATTGCTAATTAAATACTAGTATACATGCTTTGGCATCTTTCTCCAGCAGAATGCAGTGGCCAAGTGAGAGTTTCTCCATCTACAATAGGTGGCGCTGCTTCCAGTACAATAATATGTTAATATTTGTTGTTCCATGAAGGCGAAACACATGGATTTTAAATGTTTGCTTCACTTCAGTTCATAATAAAGTCTATCGATATTCAAAATATAATACTTATGCAGATAATGTAACCCTGATTTATTATAATTAAATATGATTTAAACATAACGCGAGGCTCACTGTACATAAAGCCGCCATGCACGCACTAAAAAGTAAAAACACGAGTTTTTAAAAATTTTCTTCAAAAATTAAAATATGAGAGTACTTAAATAACAACAGGAATAACATTATTTAAATTATTTCAGTATATAAGATGATTAGAGAGAACACAACGTTCTGGGTCTCATTCATGATCTATCAAATTCTGAAAAGGATATTCATATAAACAGCATTTTAATAAAATTATATAAATGCTGAAGGTTTAATAAAATGTATCTATTCTTGTTCGTATGCTTAGTTTAAAATGTATTTACGCCAACTAAATTTTTTAAATAACGTAATATAAATTTATCAGATTTCATTTAAAATATAACAGTTTGGCTTAAAAATGTATTTCAAACAGAGCTTTAGAATAAGATAAACAAATTGGAAATAACTTTAGTGTAAGAATTTAAAAATGAAAAATCTTGATTTGAATACGTCCATGTTACAGAAATAGGTATACAGATGTAATCTGCAGAAATTTCCGTGAACTATTCGATCGCATTTTCTACTGCAAGCTTGCGTATTAACAAAATATTTATAATACGTTATTTACTTAATAGTTCTGAAAATTCTTGATAAAAATAATTTTTCGAGAAGCTTCTGCATTTGGCAGTCCAATGCATTTGCCTCAACAGTTAAATATTTCACGCTGGATTAAATGCGATACTTTATTAAGATATTTAATTTATTAAGATATTTAATTAAATTTTTCTGACAGCTCAAAGCTTAATAACTTAATATGGGAGTTAACATTACAAATCTGAAAATAATTTGCTCCGTATAATATGATAAGATAATTTTGTTATGGATATTCTTTCTTATTTCAAATAATATAAAAAATACTAAATTCTTAACATTTTCAAATTATCAGAAAGAGCCGCCTAATGATAGAGGTCATAAAAACCCTGAATGTTGATGGTGCGGGTCCTTTTCAGGTCTCGTTGTTTTAAAGGCCTAGTTCCTCGGGCTCTCCAAAGCTTCCTTTTATGGTTTCAAGTACCAAGTCAGTTTAGGTCAAAATTGGTATAAATTACTTTTCTTTCTGTTACAAGGGGGCAACTTCTCTGGGCACTGCTCAGCAGTTACCTCATTTTTTTGTGAAAATTCTGCAACCTACTTTGCCACATGACTTTCTTCTTATTTTTCGAATATTACTGAAAACAATGCTTACTATTCCGGATTTGCAAAAATTGAAAAATTGTCTCTATTTCTCGCTTTTCAGTAACTATATCAAGCATGCAAATATTCTTTACAGATAAACAAATGGTTTTCCAAAGGGAAGTTCTTATTCAACTCATTTATGTAACCTGTATTTATTTTCTAAACAATCTAAATTTCATAAAATCCTTTCAGACAATGATTACACCCTTTCAGATATGCTGAAGATATATTACTTTCAACAATAATAATCTTACTGAAATTAGCAACAAACCCCAACTGTCTAAAACTTAGTAAGACCAATAAAAATCAATTAGTTATATATTATCCGGATCTTAGCGTACATAATCTTCAAGAAACAAGACTATTTGATAAAAGAAGGGAATTTAATTTTTCTACAATTAAACTTATAAATTGGAACATCAAACATCTCTAAAAAAGTAAGCGCAAATAAAATTTTTAATAAAATTAGCAGAATTAAATACGTTTCCACAGAAATTTGACAACAATAGGAAATTATTCTGCATGCTAAAATTTTAAAAGAAAATGAAATTGCAATTAATTTCATGAAGAGTCTTCTAGAAAATTTTGGAGCAGTTTACATGCTATAAAAATTCTTTAAACTAATGAATTTTTATCTGAAATCTCAATAGAGAATGATAATAAAGAATGTTTTAAACGATTTTATAGTTTATATTTGTATATATGTTGTACTACTGTACAATTTTTCTTGAATTTAATGTTATTAACAGAGGACCTACTCTATTCTAATTCGTAATAATATGCCCATGACGTGAAGACTTTATTCTTTTCTAACATTTGTTTCTTTTATTCCTTTTCTTACTTTTCTACCTTACTTTCAAAATCTAAAAACATTTGAAAATTTCTTGCAGTTTTTAATTCACCATTTGGGAGATTTCGTACTTGCCATCGCCAATTCTTTCTTCAGTGAAGTCAAACTGGCAAACCCGAGCGTCTATTTTTGAATCTTGTTCTTTCGGATCGTTGTCTCACGATTCTTAGTTATGAATTCTATGTTCCCTGTTTTATATATATTTTTCGATTTCTACATTTTAATTTCAATCAGTAAAAATGACTAATTAATTTCTTTTACTTTATTTGACATTGGAATATTTTACATATGGATCTGTTTTTGTATATTTCCTTAATGGATTTACTCTGCTTCGGTGAGAAATTCAAATTTCCTGAACTGTTAAAAACTTCACTGTTAAACTGTATTTTCTGAAATCGAACTGTTCGACTGAAATAATTTAGAATGGTTCATCAACTAATTTTGTATTAACAGAAATGCTGTGGTTTTCCCTGGGGAAGGGGTTCAATTGAGTTTGGTATATCTCTTCTTGATAACCTTGAATCAGATTTTAATTGCATTTCTATCCCTATATCTTTTGTATTTTGTAACTTTCGTATTTTTCATATCTAGAATTCTTCTGGTTTAATATAATTTTTTTACATATTTATTCGTAATTTTTTATTTTATTGATTCTGGACCTTATTTCTTTCGTATCATTGTGTAATAGATTCTAAATTTCGTATCTAATATATATATATTTAAGATTAAAAATATGAAAGCAAACTTCTAAATTTAATTGGCTACATCCGCTTTTATTTTTTATTTATTTGGGGACTTCATCTCTTTATCTTAAAAATAGTCCTATAAATCTAAACTACGTCATTAAAATTAATCACGCGATCTTATGTAACGCTTAATGCAGATGCCTCTTGACCAATCACCAAATTACAAACCAAAACTTAAAACTGAACCTTTTGACTCCCTCCCTTTTTTCTCTGAACTGATGCCTCTCTTTTGGTTACGCTTTCCTCCTGGCCAGAAACTTTGCTGCAATCATCTATGTGCTGCTATGATCGCTTCTATCACTATAGTATCAAAATTGTAAATTCTTCTGGAAATACGCACGATTGCAGTGCCAAGTGAATTGTAGCAACAAGTGAGAATTTAATGATGCGTCCCTTTTGCTTGTGCTTTTCTCCTGGCCAGACGCTTTGCTGCAATCATCTATGTGCTGTTATGATCGCTTCTATAGTATCCAAATTGTATTATGTTCTGGAAATAGGCACAATTAGAGTGCCAACTGCATTGTCGCCGCAAATGAGAATTTAAATAAATATGGAATTTAATCCGATTAATACATCTTCTTCAAAATGGCTGGACTTTCGAAGCATTCATTATCCTCGCACTCAGCATTTCTACGCATCTACATCTCAGACTTCTTATATCATTGCTTCCAAAATTGTACTAATATTACACACATACAGACACACATATATATACTCTTAAATAAAAAAATACGATGCACTGGGAAGATATAAAGCAAACTGACACAAATTGATATGCATACAGGTTTCGACGGAAAATGCAAAATTTTACATTTTGGCTGCCAATGAATGAACGGTTGTCGCTACAGCGCATCTGATCTGCGCAACTGGCAGGACACTTAAGAGGAGAAATTACGATTCCAGGCCATAAATTCTTCAGGAATTTCATTCCGTGGTAGACAGTAACTATGCCTGGAATACAGGTGCGCGAACGATATGCGCAGGTGTCAGAATTTGAGAGAAGTCGTGTAGTTGGGCTCAAAGAAGCCGGTTGGTCTTATAGGCGAATAGTTCGACATTTGGGCAGGAGCGATGCCACTATTAGACGATGTTGGTAGGAATGAGTTAACCATGGCCGCACACAGCGTCAAGAAGCAAGCGGTAGGCCTAGAGAAACGACAGAACGTGAAGACCGAGCAATCGTCCGAGCGGCACTCACAGCGCCAGATGCATCATTATCATCGATTGTATGTGCAACTAGTGCTTCAGTGACCGGAAGCAAAAATAATAAAACTATAATTAAATAAACCATTTTTTAAAATTTATGTTAAAATTTTACTTTGTTACTTTATTTACGTAAAATTTTTTGTATTTTGATTATGCTGTATGCTATATATTATAGAGAAAAATGTTAGGGGTTCGATGGCGAAAACTTTCTTCTAAAGTCCTTTTAAAAGGCACTAATAAGGGGAGCTGATAATGTAAGGAAAAGCCTTAGAACCCCTGCTTTGCGTGATAACCAAAATATTCCAAGACCTAACTTCTTTTATTTTACCTTCACTAAATTGTATTGTTTTTATATTTAAACGTAATGTTATATTTTCTAGTTATCCGCACACACCCATTAAAACGTCACAAACTGATTTCTGACTTTGGAGAGAGATGTTTGTTTAGATATCGTCGTTATTTCTAGTTCAAAAATGTATCCCGTGCTGCCTATATTTTGCCCTTCTTGGTTTTTGCACTGTTCTTTTCACGTACACAGCGATCTGCTTTCACAAAAGAATGCATCAGAGAATTCCAGAAACTTAACATTTTAAACACCCATAGCGTCAAAATCCTAAAATGACACCCAAAGAAGGCACATGATGCCTTTAAAAGCAAGCCTCACTGTGCTATATGTCTGTAGAAAGTTAAGTCTTAAATTTTGCCGAAGATGATGAAAACTGCAGTGGGCGCTTCATCTGCAGTATGTGGTTTCAGATAAAGCGCTGAAATTCCGATAGCAAGTATCATAGTCTGATACCTCAGTCTTACTGATGAAATATCTGGAAAGCTATTTGGGGTTGCCACTGGCACACCTAAATTGTCTCATAAATATATTTTGGCACATTGTAGGTTTATAATAGTAGAAAAAATACCTTGGGGCTGGTATAGCATGTGATCCACCTAATTTTGCTAATGTTTTATATATTTTAATGTTTAATGCTTTGCAATTTTTCTAATTGCGCATTTTTCAATAAATATACCTTTAGATGTGTATGTTTATTAATATAATACTGTGTGTAAATTATACATTTAATTTTTTTAACCCGGGGGAAAGCGCTTGAGCTGTTTCATAACCCAACTTTACAAAAAAGTCGAATATTCCTAATTTGTGAAACTGAAATTCTGTGCTGCATTAAGTAGTTGAGTTTTTAGTAGTAAGTGACTTTCAGAACCGCTTTTCCGTTGCCTGTGTGTTTAAGAAAAATATGTATCGGTATTTTATTGCAACTGGGGTATGACACACCCACGCGACTGTCTACGTAAGTGTTTTTCTGACTGAATATTGATTTGAGAAATTTATTTCTAGAGTGTAACGGTAAATAGTTCTACAAGGAAACAGTTTTAAATTATTCAAAATTAACTTTTAAAAGATTTGTAGCTAATTATGGCGAAACAAATGACTCCCTATGACTTGCAAATGCAATGGCTATGAGACTGATTATAAATATTTGAAAGTGACGAAGATTACATTTCGGAAACTGAAGATGAAAATAGGAATATTTTCTACACTGTTTTGTTTCAAAAAAGATAAAACATTAATTTCTTATGTTCCTGAAAAAGGAAAAACTGTTATGCTTTTAACATTGCATAACGATGATGCTACAGATGATACTAATGGAGAAAAGAAAACACCAGAGATTATACGTTTTTATAATACGACTATGGGAACAGTGGATACTGTGGATGAAATGGCAGCAAGTTATTCAATTGCCAGAATAACAAGAAAGTGGCTAATGGTAATTTTCGTTTCTGCACTGAATGTTGCTGTAATAAATTCTCGAATTATATTACTTTCAGCTGCTAATCCAACAACCAGATACAGAAGCAGATGTCTGTTTTTGAGGGACTTAGCATTACAATTAATAAAAAAAGTATATTGCACAACGATCAGAGGTTGATACTTTACCAAGAAACGTGCGTACTGTATGCAAAAGAAGAGCAGAAGTTCGGAGGAATAATTCAAACAAATATATGAAATTCGAAATAACTAAGTATAAAAAATGGGATGAATGCCCTCGAGCCAAGGACAAAAGACCACGAACGGAATATTTAAAATGTGAAAACCTTCTGTGCTAAGAACACATGAATGAATTCTGCTCAAAGTGTAAACAAATAAAATAAGTTGAGCTGTGTATTAGAGACGCAGTAAAACTTAGAGGTATGATGTGTTTTGTTATTATTATCTTCATTTATCTTAATTTTTTTAACATAATAATATCCAAGGAGCAAAAAATTTAATTAACGCGATGCATTATTGGAATAAATTTAAGTCGGTGTTTTAGGTATAAATTATTTACATTTCTATTGCAGAAAAATTACTTTAAAAGCTGTATAGAAATATTATTTTGAACTGTAAAATTTCTAAATAGTAAAATTTAAAGTACTGAAAAGATAGCTATTGCTATTGACCGTAAATTATATACTATAAAAATACCACTTCGTGCTGAGCATTTCCTGTATTTAGACTTCCCAATGAAATTCATATAGTGCAGTATTTAGCAATATTGTTGCGTTATACGGGTTCGTGGATTTGAGAGTATCCAATAAAAAGCACAATTTATTTACAAGAATCACTATTTACAACACAGTTCCAAAATTACCTTTAAAAGCGTCGAAAATCTACAATAAATACGCTGAAACAATCAGCAACACAGCTTCAGGTTGTAACTGTAAAGGTAGCTTCACGGCAAAGAACTATCTCGATCGCTTTCCGTTCACAAAACTCTCGAGTAGCTTAGCACTCAAAGGTAAGCAGTTATTCTCACAATTCTCACAATCAAATTCTCACAATTAATCACACTACTGGCTCTCAGAAACGCAAGGGTTTATATAGCTTTTCGTTAGGTTCCCCAGGTTTCGAGAAATATCTCGACAGGAAATTATTCTAGAAGCTTCCCGATTGGACCATGGGATATCGCCAATTTGGTCGCCAAATGGGCGATAAAGTCGCCAATCTGGCAACCCTACCATACATTATTTTATGGCAACCCTAGTGCTATGCCGGAAAGCTTACATACAGGCGCAACCGCCAAATTTTTCGCAACAATATAAATAAATCTTCTACACAGACTTATACACACAATTAAAATTATTGTCATCCCAATTAAGCAGATGTAGCACATATAGTTACATTTGTTTACAAACAGTTTTTACGTTAATGTCTATAGAACCAGATAAATTCAGTGCAGAAAATTGTAACGAGCATTTCTGCAGCATAACTAATGAAAGAAAATAATGCATTAATATTATTCTAACTATATTTGAAAGTAATGCTAAAACAATGCCCTTACAAGACTCATGATTTGAAAAGCTTTGGTTTTTAACTGTCTTTTGAAACCTTTTAATTACTTATGCAAAATTCATATCCACGTAAAAATTACTATATCTAAATCAACTGATTATACAGTGAACTTTCCTAAAACAATTAACTCCACAATTCCAGGTAATGCCAGTTTCTTGTAGCCTACAAAACTATCAGTGATTTTAAGTACTGTTATTTAGTTATGTTCCTGACAAATGTGTCACTGCCAGAGGTGGTCATCTAAGAAAATAACTATATGAGGTTTTGCAATTTTTTCCAATAAATAATTCATATTTTACATTCCCAAGACTAACACATTTAACATTACATAAACTCTATTAATTATTCACAATTCTATTTCAAAAGCAATTAATGAAAAAAACATTTGAAATTTTCTTCATGAATTTAATAATGATGAAAATTAAATATGCGTAAAAATGTTTGATGTGTTTTTTTACAAAATAGCACAAACTATTTAATGTAACAATGTGGTTCTGGTCTCATATGTGTACAGAAATGTAGACTAAAAAGGAAAAAAAATGTAAGCTACTATGGTCATCTACATTTTCACACAATTTTAGTAATGCATAAAAAATTCCTTGGCTTGTATGTCTTGCCTACCTCATTCATTACGTAATGCACACATTAAATATTTCAATGTTTACTTCATTTAAAAAACTTATCTTTTTTGTTTGCGCAATATTATAAGTACATTTTTTCAGACATAAAAAATTATTCATTCAGCTCAACCATATCACATTAGTCGAAAAATTGAAAATTGAATCATCCAAGATCTTTTTTATGTAAGGTATGCTCAAATTTATTAGTACATAATATTCAAATGATGAAGATCTTTTACATGAGCAAGTTTTAAAAGTATTTCTAAATTATAATCAAAAAACAAATTTTCAAAAATACAGTTTTAGTAGAATGCAATGTGCATCTGATGTAAACACACTGAACTAAATTATCAAGTCTGAAATTATCACTTTTCAGTCTTTTCAGTCTTTTTAGGATAAAAGTAAAGATGGGAAATCAATTTCACACACAGAAAATCCATTTCAGAGCTATTTAACTGTCAGAAAAGTTCTCTGAATGCATTAGACACGATTACACGTGCATGGCTTTACTGTTATTTCCTTTCATATTATTTCATATTTACAGTCAATGTTGGTATTTTACTTTTCATTATGAACATCTAAACAGTAAAACATAGTAAAATTGTAATATAGTAAATTATTTATTGCATTACTACAGCCTACTATCCACCAAACACAACATCCATAACAACATTAACAAGAACGGCGCCCTATTGCTTCTTCTGAGAGGGGGAGGGAGGGGATTTTTTTTTTCCTCACGTCAGCATTAACACGAAGAAAAATAGTTTGAACGTGGTCACGTTAAAGAGATGATTGTTGATACCGGTGTTTATTTGTAATAGCAGAAATGTTGATATATGCATATATAAGTGTGTATGTGTGTGTATCCAGAGAACCAACTCATGGCAAAATCACCTCCCTAAGATGACCGCCTCTGAACAACACCAGTATTTCTGAAAACATAAGTATATTTTGGTATTGAAACATTCCCTCTGTAAGACGACCACCCGCAAAGAAAATTCCGGAAGTGTGACTGGTCGCCTTAGAGAAATTCATTTCGTAGAGGCAACCTCCCTATAACGACCACATCTAAGAGATAAACGTATTTGAGAACATAAGCATATATTGGTATTGAGTATTAACTCTCTAAGGCAACCATTTGCAAAGATACCTTTTTATGTGTAGCTGGTCGCCTTAGAGAGACCTCGCTGTGTGTGGTGTATATGATTACTGTTATTGTTTCTGACAAAAGTTTTTAAGAAATCAAATAAATGAGCATATATAGTAAAAACCTTAGAGAGATAGAGATCTTAGAGATCATATTTTCATTCTTAGAAATACTGATCGTCTTAGAGAAGGGGTGGGTAAGAGAGGGTTCACTGTATGTTTTTTTAAATTTTAAAGCTTTCTTTTGGTTACAAAACAGAAATAACCTTACTTTCAACAGTATCCAAATAAAAGAAATAAAAGTAAATAAATAAATAATTTAAAATAATCAGTAAACAACAAGAATACCAATGAATTTTGGTTTACTGACACCAGTATTAATTTCATTGTTTAGAAGAAGTCTATTGACGTCAGTTAGAAAATTCGAATAAACCCATATAAACCAATAGAAGATTTATTTGGCATCTATTTCTGTTATATTGATACCAGTAAGAAAACCAGTGAAAGTCAATATAAACCAATAGAAACCAGTAAAAAGTTCTGGCACTGATGTTGTTTGTATGAGTGCCAGATGAAACCAGTAAGGAAAACCCATAGAGATCAACAGAAACCGATAAAAGTCAGTAGAAACCAACCATGGGTATCAGTAGAAAGTTTTACTGGTTTCTATGGGGCATTTTGAAACCAGTAAGAAGAACCCACAGAGACCAACAGAAACCGATAGAATTTTATGGATGTGAAAATCTGTAAACTAGCAGCTTTCCCTTGCTAAAAATGCCCTATAGAAACCAGTAAAGCTGCTAGTTTACAGATTTTCCCATGAGGATGTAAAAAACACCCAAGAAACTTGCATGAAAATCATTTAAAAGAGTTTCATGAATATATTAAATCTGCTTTTCTAATGTATGGAGGGTATATTTAGTGGAATTAAACAACAAAGGTAATAATAATAATCAATGCAATTTAATTTATAAGGTATAGCAAACTTGAATTTTTATTGAAATTTAGCTCTTGCAATGAGCAGCTATATTTTAGCTTATTTATATTGTTGTGTAAGGCATTCAATTTTGTAAAAATATATTTTTATATACATGCTAATATATCGAAAGTATGTACTTTAATGATACATATTGTATACTTTCATTCCCCCAAAACAGAATCATATGCAAATAAACACCAGATTGCTATCCTAGCTAATTTGTCAATAACTATTGCTATAGGTATGCTGATTTGCATTTATCCACAGCATTAATGAATAAAAAATTATCAGGAGAGGGGGCCATAGCAGTAATTGAATAAAAAAATGCCAGAAAATGGCTAATATAAAATTTCATGCCTGAGCTTTCAAATAGCTTCCTATACAGTTAATGTCTCAAAATAGTTACAGTTAATGGTAAACATAATCATAATTAATGGTTTAAGGTATTCTTAATCAATGCTGTAATATAGTCCCAATTCACAATTAACGTATTCCCAATTCATGGCTCAAGATATCCCCAACTTATGATTCAGGATATCCCCAATTTATGGTTCAACGTATCAACAGTTCATGGTTCAACATATTACCAAATAATGGTTCACTGTTTCACCAACTTTGGGCTGCGACATTTTCTATACTATAATTAGGTGAAACCTTGAACCAAATTTTTAACAGTGTACCTATAGCTTTTCTCCTTTAAACAAAGAGAAATAAATGAGAAATAAAGTGTAATTTTACAATTTAATTCATGTTTGTTTTCAGTAAAAAAGCGAAGTATCATGACGAAATGTTTCCATTTTGAAAATTTTTGTTCATTTAGAAATATATGAACTTATCTTATACTAACAATATCCTTCACATATATTTTTTTCTGTTTGCTAACTTGTCTCTGGCATAGACATTTCATAGAATCAATAACCCACAGTTCTGCCAACAATTAAATCGCTGACTGCTGTTTGTAATTAGCGATTTAATTATCTGTTATGTCACATAGCTAGGTACATCACAGAAGCAGTACCAGAAAATTGCCATTATTCTATACTTCCAGCCTGGAAAAATTTGTATTTCTAAGGTATTTTACCACGCAAAACAGTTCCCCAAACTTGATCATCGACATCCTAATAGAAATATGATTCCCTACATTCTTAAAGTCTTTGTCGATGTAATAATTATCTAGCAATTTTTATGAAGAAGAAATTACAGCCTTACTGTTTGATTACTTAAAACGGTGGTAGAAGAGATAAAGGCAAAGCTACATTGCAAACAACAATAAATACTTTGTTATAAAAACTTATTGATAAAATAAAAATCTCAGATTCATTATTTTGGGATAAATACTAAATGTATTCATGCTGTTCAGAAAAAGTATCAGCACATATTCTCTTCAATAACACCGAATCAATTTTAATTCCTATTTAGTCAGTAAATTGACATAAGCCTTCCTTCGAAAAATGAGAAGAGGAGTGTTGCATAGTGCTTTCAAATCAATGATTAATTTCTAGACAGAACATTCACTTTTATAAAAGCATTCCCAGAGTTTATGTTAATGTTTTTCATTTCATGTTCTTTGGAAAGATTGTTTTTATCGTGTCGTTCATCAAAGGTTTCAACAATGGAAATAAAGAGAACAACGCGTTTCTAACAAATGACGCTTTTTCCCTTTAATTCTTTTCAAAAGTATTTTGAGTTAACATTTTTTCCTAAAGCAGCCATAAAGTAGTCTGACATTTTCAATTTGATGATTACTCGAATTAGTGTAACTCAAAATTTTCTGTGAGTGCAATTTTTGAATTTTTAAGAAGTGTTTTATAAAGTGCGTATGAAGATATATAATACAATTTTTGAATACGATTCTAAATTAACAAACCATGTTTTTAATTCAACCTTTTGAAAGGAATCGGGGAGTATTTTATTTGGCATCTAGATGTGAAAAGAGCGTAATGCCCTTTTGAGAAAGCTTGTATCTGCTTTCATCTTTTCTTAATACTTGCAATGCCATATGAAAATACGTACCTGCAATTAATCATTTCATTCTTCAACTGTAAATTTCGGGAGCTTTAATTAGGAAATGAATTAGAATTTCTGAGATATCGAAAAGCTAACTTTGCAAAAGATCTAAGAAATTATTATTAAAAAAATCTAATGCGCACACCATATGACTTCTTTATACGGTATATTAAATTATACTCATTTTTTGCTGCATTTAATTTAAACTTATTTACTAGCATTTTATTAGAGATACATTTTTGACGCAATTATTCAGTTCTCACTTCGCGACAAGGCAAAATTACATAAACACTCAAAAGAAGAGTTGAAAATGCAAAACAGATCCTAAAAACGTTTATTCATTGCATCATTTTTTCACTGCTTTTTCACCTTCGAATATAATTCGAATATTTTTCATGTCGCTTTATTATTCTTTTTAATTTTAAATATAAAAGAATTTAGTATGTAATTAGAATCTCATTTGAAGTCAGGAGTTTATTCAGTATTTAAACAGATTATAAAGAGATTCGTTCTGCATGTTAATCTTTGATCTTCTCCTCGTTCGTACGAATGCAGCAATTAAGACTACACAATGTGACTTCGTATATTTTCCTATAGTAGATTTTTACTAAATTTTAGTAATCAGCAATGTGAAAGAGAATGACTGAAGCAAGATTCAGTGAAGTATGTTTCGGTATTGATTGAGATAGTAATTAATAAGCGAATAAAATAATTGAACCAATATTTCATTGCAAATGAAAGCCTCTCAAAATGAAGTAAATTATACTATTAAATATGAGTTTTATTTCTTACAACTCATGCATAATAATTTTCCCTGCCAATAAAAAACATTTAAAAAATTCTTTCCAAAGTGATTGCTTTACGTAATTTGCAATTCAAACTCAACAAGTTCCTTAATGGTAAAATGATAATTGCTACGAACTTTTTGTTGAATATTTACATAAGCATTTACTTATTCATGTGAAACGACTAATGGAATTAGAAATTTTCTTCATCTGAAGAGAGGTACTTCAAATTATTTGTTTTTTAGATATGCATTCCTTGAAACATTTCATTGCTAAATTTACTTTACTAAGGCTTGAAGCAAGAATTTACTGATATTTTATCTCTTTTAAGTAAAGTGCATATATAGAAAAATTAAAATACAAAATACAGTTTAAAATGTTAAACAGATTTAACAGATCAATCAAAGTAAAAATGGCTTGCCGCGTAGCTAAAGAAATTAAGGCCTTATTGAACGTAAGTTTACAAATGAGTTAAACTTTATATTTATTAAAGTTTAATTTTTTTTCCTACATGTTCAAATTGGCACGTTTCTTGACTTGGTGAAGTAGAAGCTATTAGCTTACATACAGATACTAAAAATAAATTATATGTTTTTCTTTTTAAACTAGAGGGTTGCGGCGAAATTAAAATTTATGAGTTCTTTGTATATCTGAAAAGAAAACGCATAAAAAAATTCAATATGAATGAAATAAATTCAATCGTTCCAAGGAACAACCGATTCGTAAATAATTTTTTTTTGTTGCCAAACCAGGAAACGAAAAATTTGGACACCTCAGGTCCAAAATTAGTATACGTCTCATAATTACGTATACACATGACATTATGAAATACATTTAATGTAATATAACACCTCTTTTCAATATTAGTAAAAGAATTAACATTCCAATAACATACCGTGTCAGTTATCCTAACCAGCAACAAAAACGTAGCCAACAGCAGCAATTTATTTAAAATACTGACATTAACGAAATATTTTCGACATAGAATGGCGTCACATGCTATTGCATGCTTTCTTAGACATCAGGATATGATATTATATAATAATAATGTATTTAAAGTTTGACAATGCTATTGTGATTTCATATTTTGTAAAACTTACGAATTTTTTATTAATAAACTCTACGATTCAAAGCAAGCAGTGGCAACATTTTTCGAAATAAAATATACTCCCGAATGCGACTCGAGAAAATAAGTACGTAAATTAGCGTTTTCAGAGTTTAATTAATAATTCGGCTGATTAATGTAGTACGAAAATCACAATGGTCGAAATGGTTTCACATGAATTTTTGGAATCCGGGGTACCTCTCTCGAAACGCAACACCCTGCCATTCTGGAGGAGATAATGCCACAAACAAACAAACAGACAGACGAGCACCGATTTTAGTAGTATAGACTGTAAAATATTTGTGAAATCTGTCAGTGTTTATTTACACAGAACTATTTTGAATTTGCAATTAGTTCCGCTCAAGAAAAGTTATAATTTTAAAGGCTTATTTTTTGGAAAGTTGAAACCAAAACATATCGACGCTATCTATATCGTGTATACTACAAAATTTGGTCAAAAGCATTTATTCGGTGTTAAAACATACACATATATGTATATACATACCTGCAACGCAACAATATATATATATTGTTGCGTGCGAACGGGTTTGTAATGGATTGAATGAAAGCAAAACCGATCATAGCTTGATAAAATTTATTTTCTCAAAACAAACAATTAACAGATATCAAACTTTCGAGAATAGTAATCGAACAGTTATTTTCACTGTAACGGAACACAAGCAATAGTTATCTCTTCAACCTAATAAAGTAAACATATTGCAAAGCGCAAAGCAAAAGCGATGATCGCACGCAGATCTGTCAGTACACCGAAGTCAACGCTGAGTTAAAACCTGAGAGGGCCCACCAGCGGCCGAGCGGTAAAGCGCTGAACACTGGTAGTTCGGTCCGAGGTTCGAATCCCGCGAACGGGCTGGCTGCATGGGCGTTTTCGTGGTTTTCTCCATGTGTTACGTGTATACGAGCCAGTTTCCCTTAGAAAGTCCTCCACGAAGGCATCCCTCCCCTTAGGCAGATAGCCCTCGTGAGCTTTGCCATAATTGAATAACATAACATATAACATAAAACCTGAGAACTGATACTCTTCCCAATCTTACGCAGTTTTCCTGCTGCGGCTGAGAAATCTCTGTCACCTTCCATTTCTCGAAATTAATGGAAGGTATATACCCTTCTATGACTCTTAAAGTTACATATAAGGGCCGGATGCGGTTACAGTTGAGTAAAGGTATTAGTTACAGTAAGAATTACAGTTATACAGCGACTCGACAGACGGCAAATTCTCCCATGTTTGGCGACCTCTGGTAATTTGGCGAAATAACGTAATCTCCAAAATCATCCCCAAATTGACGGTAAGTCGCTAGTTTAGCGGAGATGATCATTTACCTCAATGTTACACTTGCCCCAATAATCAAAACTTTCGGTTTTAAGGTCGTTCATGTTACATTGTACAAACCTCATAATATTGCCCTCTTCAAGGACTGCACATCCAGAGCAGAACAAACTCCAGACAGAAAGCAATGCTTACACCTCAGGAAAATGCAATAATAAAATCATTATTTCAAAAATAAGATCTGAAAAATAAAATATTAAATCAATAAATAAATGCATAAATTTGCAAGTTATGTATGCATTTATTTAAATTTAAATTAACTATTTATTTAAATTATGCATTTAAACATGCGTAAATTTCTCAGTCCTGTTGGTTTCTGGAAGCCATCAGCCAGAGGTAATGAAATATGGTTCGATTAAACATCTCTACCATGGCGTCTGATTTCGGATGTGAAATTGTCGTTTGGGTTTTATCTATGCCTAGTAATTTATGTATTTCTTTAATTACAGCCGAGATACAATTATTTCCTTGATCGGAATGGAAATGAAGAGGCTCTGTAAACCTGGAAATGTAATGCTGAATCATTAGGTCTGCTACCGTGACAGCCTCTTGATCAAAGATAGGATACGCTTCAAGGCGCTTTGCAAAGTAATCGATGGCAACGAGGATCTGTTTGTTACCATCAGCAGATCTTTACAGAGATCCCAGGATATCGGAGGTAATGCGTTCAATAGGCGTTATTATAATTTTTCAGCTTTCCTCGGCTGCTTTTCTTCAGTCCTTTTCGGCCCGCATAGGCATCGGAAGACGGGCACCACTTTATACGTCAGCTTTTCCCTTACTTGAGGAAAATGCTCTCGAACTCTACATAAAGTCTTCATTATTCCGAACGGGCCTCCTGTTTGATTGCAGTGTAGTTCTTAAAGGACGTCCGGGATGAGATTTTGAAAGTACCAGCTGCCTTTAAAATGATTTTACATTACCCGTTTCAAACCTCTGGTATTAAATGCCGTTTCGAACATGATATCCTAGAGAGCCTGATATTGTTTTGCCGTAAACGTATATATCAAAATGTCTTGCCAGGTAGGTTTCTTTTTTGAAGATTTCGTTAAATCAATTATGAGATTAATCTCTGCGTCTTCCAGCTAGTCGTTTTTGACTTATTGCCAATCCATGGGTCTTCCGATGCTGACACAGGAACTTGACATGAGACTGGATTAACCAACCCGTTTTTTGCTTCCAGCCTCTGGGCAGGGTCTTCTATGCAGCGAGTTGGCGTCTCCTTCTGATGCTTTTTCCCCATAACGAATAGTGATGTCATATTGCTGCTGTCTCTGTGTTCATTTGGCTATTTGGCCTTCCGGATTCTTGAAATTTAAGAGCCAGGTGAATGATGCATGATCTATGTGGAGTATGCATTTTTCTGCAGTAGACAGAATTGTGGAAATATTCTGCGGCTTTAACTAGCGCTAGCAACACTTTTCTGCGGATGCAGTTATTTCTCTTCAATTTGAACAAAAACTTACGCCAGGATGTTACAACTCGTCCTTAACCGTTTATTTCTTGGAAAAAACAGTACCAACACGCAGGTTTTTCGCCTCCGTGTCGAGAATAACTGGTTTGCCAGGCTGAGTTTACATCAGGATTTAAACAGATACTAAAACTTCTTTCAGTTTGTTAAATGTTTTGTTTTTTACCCACAAGGACTTTTGCTTGCTCTTTGTCAGCTTACGAAGGGGTCTTGCGATGAAAGAAGAGCCCTTTACAAAACTTCTATAGTAAATGCAAAGCTGTCAGAAGCGTTAAAAGAAACTCAGGTGATGGACATTTTCAGATCTTCTCCAATTTTTAATTGCAGACACATTTTCTGGGGCCACAGAAAAGTCACCGACAGAAACGATATGTCCTATGTAATTCCCTTCCCGTTTGATCAATTTATACTTCGCAGAATTTAACTTAAAATAATTTTCTGAAGCACTTTTCTAAAATTCTGAAGCAAATGCTGAAACAACTTTCTAAAATTTTCTAAACTCTCTTAAAATATTTCCCTGACGTTCATGATGTCATCCAGGTATATCAGACAGATTTCATAGGAAGGACTCCTTAGAATTTCCATATGTTTCCATCAGGCATTCGAATTTTGCTCGAACATTGCTTAAACCAAACGGCATCATTTTGTATTGCCAAAATCCTTGAAATGCGCCTTTACTCGGTCATCATATTGTATCTATACCTTCCAACATCCGCTCTTCAAATCAAGCGTCGTAAACGGCTTCTTTCCAGAAAGACTGTCAAGCCTAGAGATCGTGTTTTCGTTTTCCCGGGGATAGTCAATGCAAGGTCTAGTTAAATCGTACTTCTGTCTAACCAGGATAATGGGAATGGCAAAAGGACTAGTGAAGGCTCGATAACGTTTTCTTCTTGCATGTCCTTTAAAGATTAAACTTTTTTTACCTCTTCTGTTTAGCAATCGGTAAACGTATCGAATGTTGGTTGATTGTTCGATGATCTCTGTCTTAATTCTCTGCTATACCACTCTGCTTCGACTGACATCAAATGGTGAGAGGTAGGAAATATCTTGAAATTCTTGAGTGACACGTTCCGTGTCACACGGGACATTGTCATGATGAAGCATCCACTTGTCTGCAATGTCTGATCTCACATGAATCACTCTTTTCCTGAGCTTTTCAAAGATGCTTTTAAAACACTTGACTCACAGTTTGTCTTGGTGGAACAAATTCTGTGGGCACGATAAACTGTTTGTCAAAAAAAAAAATAAGCATGGTCTTGATGTTTGATTCGCTCTTTCAACAACAACTCTTTGCTTTGTCGCTTTGTTTCAGGATCGTACTCAAATATCCAGGATTCATCATCTGTGATCACACAATTGAGTAAATCTTGGTCATTGACAATCCTCTCAAGAAGTTCAACTCACACGTTATTTTCGATTGTCTGTTGTGAGGTTTCTCAGCATCACTTTGGCACAAAACCTTCGCATGTTCAAATCGTCTGCAAAATTTGATATACGGTGAAAGTGTTTAAATTTAACTCCTCAGACATCATCTTCATTGTTAAACCACGGTCTGATCTCCAAAGGGCCCTCCCACGTTCAACGGTTTCGTCAATTTTTGAAGCTGCAGGTCTCCCTGAACGAAGTTCACGTTTTCTCGGCTTTCCAAAAATGATTTGTGCCAGTGGAAAACTTGTGCAGTTGATAAACAATGTTCCCCATATACTTGTTTCAAATTTTCAAAAGTCACACTCGCAGATTCAGCATGTTTAACACGAAACTTTATTCCACAAAGTTGCTCTAAATTCCGGTGCTCCATTTCTCTAAGACACAACAAAAAACACAACTTCACTTACGGCACTGTCAAAACTACTATGTTAGCTGTACGGAGTTGTAACTCGGACTGAGGAAGTGTAAGTGATATACAAGCACAGGCCGTTAGACACAACTCTGCCAGATCGCCCGCAGTGTTGCCAGTCTCATTACCTGGCTCACAAACCTCGTACACTAGAGCGCTTTTTTAAATCCGTGGGATCCGCCATTCGTATAGCCTTTCATATTTGAGTATGTCGATCAAGTACTGCAAGGATAGGTTTTCCTTTGTTTCTGATGGGTAGTCCTAAAATTGAGGTAAGACAGTCTTTGAATATGCGTTGTGGTCTCCTGGTGTGTTCCCGTGAATCTCTGTTGGCGAGATTTTAATTGAAGTTTGCTATAATCTTTTGAACATTTCATGCCAAAGCGCAACTCTAACATGCCGCATAGAGCTTCGAAGTCTAGCCTCAGGAAATATATTACAAATTGGGAGATTTCGGTTTTCACAGATTCCCAGAGCATCCTTAGAGCTCTTAATTCAAGAAAATGTTTATCTGTAAAAGTAAATAAAGTCAGAAATTATATTCACAATATTAATTAAAAAATGAAATTACATATAAATTGGATAAAAGGACATTCGAATATTCATGGAAATGAAGCAGCAGATTCTGCTGCTAAGGAAGCATGCTATAATACAGATATTGATATCACGGTTCCTTTATCTCTTAATTATATTAAGAGTGTACTACATGACAAGATTCTCCACACATGGCAACAAAGATGGCATTATGACAAAACTGGACGAAAGGTTTATAAAATATTTCCTGTTGTCAAAAAGCAAAGATTAAATTGCAATAGATTGCTAAATCAATTGATAACAGGACATGGCCAATTTCCAGAATATCTAAAAAGGTTTCATGGGAAAGATATTCATTGTCGATGTGGTCAGGATGTATATGGAGCATCTAATGGACATTACATATGGGACTGTGCCTTAACGAAGGAAATTAGAGAGAATATTTTCGAAATATATCTATAAATAATGAAAAATATCTATATAGCAATAATAAAGCTAAATTAGGACTTATGAAAATTATTACAAATTTGAATAATTATGTATATTTCGATCCTTTTGTTTAATTGCTTAGATTTTTAAGTTGAATTGCATAAATTATAATGTAATTTGTATATATACAATGTATAATTTATTGAAAATTGTAAATGCTTATTGTTCGTTAAGCTAGGCAATATTTGTATTTTATAATTGTTGTTTAGGTTAGCAGTTGTCTTTAGTTTAATTTAGTCGCTTTATGTTAAGAAATAAGTAGTTTCTATTCTGAATGAAGGTCGAGATGACCCGTTGGCGGCGCCGACACATCTCCAGCGGAGGATGAGTTTTTGGACAAGTTGTCCTTATTCTGTTGTAGTGTTTATACAGTTATCTTTCAGTTTGTTTCTTTTAAATTGCCGGTTGTGCCAATTTTGGCGGTACGGCTTATTTTCTTAGATTAGAGTAGCCTCAGGTTTTCGGACAGAGTCTGAACTATATGCGCTGCATTTGCTACCTTAGAAGCGGCGGGTTTACAGGCTGTATCTTCGAAAATGTATGGTATGAAACGTAAAAGGATGGTAGAAATCCTATGCATTTCCGTTTGCCACTACAGAGGACTGAGTCTTGTAAACTTTGTAGGAGGTTCTACCGTCGTATTTCGATCAGATCATTAAATGCACAGATTTCAAGACGTCAGATTTGTGACCAGCTGTCATTATGGATGTCTTTAAGCTGTCAGCTTCCATGACGAAAGCAGCAGAAACTCCACCTTTTATTTGTTTTTCGACAGCATAAACTCATCATTCGATCTATTCCTTGACAGCAGAACTTCTTACATCAGATTCTGCAACTTAGTTTTCAGCTTTATTTATTCTGCATTCCAAAGCCTCAAATTTCTTGTCCATTAGTAAATTTTCCATCCATTTCTCCTTGATTTGCTTCATTCTTTCCTTGAAATGACTTACTAGCTCCTTCCACCGTTTCTTGACGCCCTTTCATCTCTTCTTGGCCCGCTTTCATCTGTTCTTTAACGGAGTTTTGGGTCTCTTTCATTTCCACTTTGAATGCAGCAAGTATGTAGCAATGTCTTAATTGCTCACCTCCATTCTTTTCACCTGCATTGAATCCCACTTCTGACACGAAACATCGTTACATGCGTACGGGTTCGTAATGGATTGAATGTACACAGAACCGATAATAGCTTAATTTTTCCCCCAAAAGAAATATTTTACTGTTGTGGAACGTTCTACAAAATTACACGTACAGATCTTCGCGGTATGACAGAGTACAATCAGTATTTACCACTTTAAACTGCTGTCGCCGAGTTTTTTAACTTTTGGTGATTTCTCGCAAATTTGTCTAGATGTTTGTCAAAAATGTCACCAGGGTACGATACCTCGTAAGTTTAACGAGATAACCTTTACCATGGCTGGCTGTAATGTAAACGTAACATGAACAATCTATCATTTTTATTTACATAAAACAAAATAACTTCTGCATTAAGCTAGGCTTCTGTTGCAGTTTTTGCTGCAATAAATGCCTCGCTTACTGCAGTAAAATTGCTATGTTTTATTTAAATAAAAATGATAACTTCTCTGTTTAATGCTTTTTTGTCAAATAGTAAAATTAAGTGACGGGTATGCATTTAATTGTAAACATCCTAGTAGGCCACTAAATAAGTATTTCTCCAGCAAAGTTACAAAAAATCACAATAATAAATATGAATCCTTTATTTAAGGAGAAAGAAATAGTACTTAACTTGAGAATAATAAAATAAATCGAAAGCTTCAAAAGCAGTTAAATTGAATAAATAAGTAAAGGTTCAAAAGAAACTTATATAAACTAATTCAGTCTTATCAAATACAATATACTTTCTAAGCGAAATGCTTGCTGCAGGAACATTTCGGGGAAAAATAATAATAGAATGGTAGAAAGGCAAAAGTGAAAAGTGTTGAACGGATGAAATGACTCAGAGTTTATCTTTTGGAGCAATTTTATGTTTTTTTGGCTAGAGTTCCATTATACAAAAATACTAAATTCTTCTAACATTAAGACTAAATTCTTAAAAATATATTCAAGTTAGTAATCTATTTAAATCAATACAAAAATTGAAAAAACGTAATTAAACTAAAAACGAGCTTGACCTTTCTTAATTAAGTTACAAAAAAAGTGATCCAGATACTATAAGGTGTTTACTGGACTTACACTAAAAAATGTTGAATAATAAATGTTTCCTTTTTTAAATACATTTGTTTACATACACATATTATGGTAATTTATAAAGCAATAGATATCTTAAAAAGTAGTTAGCCTTTCATGGTGAATTTTTACGAAGTACATTTTATTAATTAAAGTTATTGCATGCATAAATGCTGTGATCAGCTCTCCATTTTGCTCTATTAATCTTTGAGATGCTTTTCTATACTTAAGTTAATGGAAGAAATTTATCTGTGAGGTATCGGTGCCAGATTAAGTGTAAAGTAAATAATAACTGTGTTAAATCCATTCTGTCAACAAAAATGTTACAACAACCACACTAGCAAATACTCGAAAACGCTTTTCTTTGGAAAATTTCTTGCAATCAATGCAATCACAATTCTTGTAGAGGTAATAAAGATAATTTCGATTAATCATATTTTTCGATTATCCAGCTGCTTGTTTTCGCCATTGAAGCAGAAAATCGTCACGTTCATGAAGTGCGCAGCTCATGAAAAGAATTTCGATTTGTTGAACAATAAATGGAGAACGAGACTCAATAAAGAGACTTTACCATCTCCCCCTTCGTACCATAAGATTCATTACCGATCACACCCAACTTTCTGTTTCTCATCTCTGAACATCCCTCCCCTACCATTGAAGAAAAGTTGCTTGAAAAATAACCGTAACAAATAACGTGTTTCCTAAGACATTTTTCTCCGCATCATTTAGCTCGGAATTTTTCATTTCTTTTCTTTTAGTTTTCCTCCCATCTTTCTTCTCTTCTATACGATTCTTGGTGCTGAATGCTTTAGGAAATTTTTTACAACAGTTTCGACATGGTTGAGTATGCAAAAATTAATTTGCCTTTTTTCTCGCAATTAGGTACGCTGCAGTGTCACATAAATCTTTCAGAAAGGGTTTGGTGTAAGTCAATTTTTGTCTTCGACGGTAATATATGATTAAGTCCATGTTTCGTATTCATAGTTTTCGTATTTTCCGGCCTGCAAAATTCAACAAAAAAGTTCCTTTGTTTAAAAATTTAGGTTTAAAATCTTTATTAACCGAAATTTGCTGTAACTGGACACGTATATCCTTTCTGCTGACACTGCAAGGTATGCACCAAGCAATTAAGTATGAAAAAACTAAGTAAAGAAATAAAAAATATGATGTTTACTTAATAACAATTAGTATCTGCCTATTCTGTCATGTCTTGCGATGGCTGCAAAGAGGAAAATTTGAGTATGATAAAGTCATGGAAATATGGAGAGTTTACGATGTTTGAACTCAAAGAACATTGCCTAGCTCAATCATGAAGAACATTTACTTAGCAGCAATTGCAAAATTATTGCTAATTAACTAATTTAGTTTCTAGTTTATTTTTAGTATGTTAATAGTTTCTTTATCTTTTTTTTATATGCATATTCGTGTCGGGGAAGATTTTTGTGGTCAAGAGTTTCTAAATTAAATTGGTTTTCTAAAAAATTGGTATTATAAAGGGTATTGTTTTGTATTGGCTTTGATTTGTACTTTTCTAAAAGTTCCACTTGTTTGAATAGCCTTTGGTAGGTCACATCATTTGGTTTTACTTTTGGTTTTGAATTTTTACACTTGCCTACATAAATGACGAAACACGAATTGAATAATTGAAGAGTTAGGTTTGAGGGCAACTTCCCCTTGATGAGTCTGTCTTCTGCCAGCTCAACAATTATTCACTTATGCATATTTTTAAATTTTTAGGATTTAAAAAAATTAATTACAATTTTATATTTGATACTTGCACTTGATTTTACTTATGTTCTCAGAATTTAAATGATATTGTAGATTAGTTCGCAGCAATATATATTATTTATAATTTCTTTTAAACTTAATTCTATAATTAATTTTTTACTTGAAATTGCTTTTATCTGGAAAAGCTTCCATTTTACGAATGTATTGAAAGTACTTCAGTGCGAAATTTTCGGATAGGCAATTGAATAATTCTTTTAAAAAAATTTATCATTTTACTATAGCGTGACAGTGATGATAATTTTAGTCGGAGTAGAAGAAATTATATAGCTTAAGGGTATATGGAAGTAGATTGCTTTCTCTATTCTTTCTCTTGTCTCCCTTCCCCTCAGTACTAAAATCATACATTAAGTAGTGTCAATAACATAAATTATGTAAATCAATTTTGGATCCAGCTATATATATGTGTATATATATATATTTATATATATAATGTGGGTTACGGGATATTCTACCAGTTGATCTTTAACGGAAAGATTTTACTTTAGCATAATCCAAGACTTCAATACATACAAGTTAAGGATTCCTTACCATTTTCATAAAGGTTTAATTTGGGGACGGTTTCATTGGTTCTCATTTCTGAGAAGCATTGAGCGGAAATCACTTTATATTATTTATCTCTATTATTAATGTATCTGCATGTGAATAATAGTACCCTTTGTATAAGATGTGGCATTAGCAAACAGATGCTCTTGTATTCAAACTATTATCAGAAATTGCTAAAGTCTGATTGCTTAGCTCTTTTAGAGTATTCACTACAGTTTGAAGGATAGTTAGACTTTAAAATGACATCTCACTTTCGAACGTTGATGCAATTTTGTATTCTCAGGCGTACCAGCGCTTCAAGTAACATACAACATGTCACTGTACTAGAAAAGCAAATTGGAATGGCATATACGTGAGCTTAAATTGGTGCAAAAACATAATAGTATGGCATATCCAATGGTACGTGTATCTGAAGGATAGTGCGTGCATTTCAGTCTTACCTATTTGCGGAATTTAAGCTATTTGTGCAGACAACACGTCATTCGCAGTTTGATGTATGTTTGAGAAATACCAATAACTTTCTACAATGATGAATTTAGTAGGTAGTCGAATAGATAGGGTGCACTGTAAGTAATATGAGGGGTAATAAATTTTTAGTTCGATTTCAAATAGCAGCCACATACTCACACCATTAGTCCACTTAACTTTTCCAACCTACGGATACCGAAATATCGATTTTGCATCTTGAATAAAAATACCCTTTCGTGATTGTGGTTTTCATATTAAATAGTTCAGCGATTTTTGCATATTTTGTTTCCTTTATTCTATTTCTCTCCCATTATTGTCAACATTCTTTTCATTATCCCGGAAACCTTATCCGCTTAAAAATTAATGATTCATAAATTTACTACGATTTTGCACCGGATTTAGCGGAGCTGTTTCCGCAAAGCGTTTTATGTCGATGGTTCAAATAATCTCCATAAAAAAGAAGCTTTCAAGGAGGCACCGGAAAAGAAGGAACGAGGAACTAAAATACTGAATAAGAGAGATTCTAAGCTTATCACCGAATTACGAACGTTATTTCAAAATGCTTCGCTGGTAAAAAACTTATTAGGTGGTGTGTTCAGCGTTCATTTATTTTTCAGTATACTTAACAAAATATTGTGAACGCACCTCGCAGTACGTGTTCTTCAGTTTTCATATTAATCGGAATAAATAATATTTGCGCTACAACAGTGGATGTCAACCTTTTTCGCCGCATGCACACCTTTGACGATTTCGTTACACAATAATTTCCTCTTCCCTCCTTCCCGAATTTCCAAATATACACCCACTTCCAAAAGTTAAGCAAGATGTAAAATGCAAAAAAATCAACAAATACTGCTTTGATTGACACAAACCTCGGCAGAAAAGTAGCATATATATTTATGCATAAAACTAAATCAATAATTATATACCGGAATGAAAACAATATTAAATTTTTTAAGTTATCAGATAATGACATACCGGAGACTTAAACAGCGTTATGTATAAAGTGAAAATAAACAGCATAAAGTGAAAAAAAAGGACATTAATAGGGTATGTGATCCCTATTAGCTATTAGTATTAAAGCATCCGCTATTTTAGACAAAATGTACTATTAATTGGCAACATTACTATTAATATTCTACTATTAATTGGCATCAGGAATTCCAGTTCTTGAATTCTACAGATCTTGAAAAACGTGCAAATTTGAAAACTCGAATCTTCACGCATTTTTCATCATCGAAAGCTTTCGAACCTTAACCTAAAAACCTTTAAGTGCTCTAATTCACAACTTTTAAAGGCCAAGCTGATTAGCAGTTGTTTTGCCACATAAGGAACAACAGGCACAGTTAAGTCTTTTTCTTTCCTTATACGAAGTAAAGGAAATAATCGTGAAAAATTTAGGGACCCAGATTTCAGCGGAAATATTTATTTTTACTGTTCCTGTGTCCATCTTAACTATTTTTTGTACATACATGCATAACATTTTGTACGTACAGGTAGAATAAGTATTGCTTTATTCCAAAATGGATTGTAAAATGGATTCGAAGGGGAATTTTTCCTGACGTCTGCAGGTACGTATGTATCTCGTATAACTCAAAACGACTGGCCGTAGAACGTTGAAATTTTGTATATGAAACTACTATAAGGTCTAATTGTGCCCTGTCTTTTTATTGCAATCGGAACTGCTAATATATATACACATATACGCAACCCTCTTAAATGGCTTAAATGTAAATTTTTGGGATTTATTTTCACAGTAGTTGGTTGTAGATAGATAATTTTAAGTATAGAAGTGTTTTAAATAACGAAATTATTCATATTTTAGTAATTTAAAATTAAACAAAATAAATTTAGACAAATAGAGAACTAACTTTTAATGCAGTTTACAGAGTCCTGTATATATATTTGGGAAAGTTTTGTATTAGTCATGAAAAAATAAAAGTACAAGAAGTTTGATTCTCGTGCGACAGAAATTTGCTGGGATATTTAATTTGAGAATTTGCAGTTTTTGATGCCATTTTCATCTTGCCTTATGAGTTTGGTTAATTAAGTTAGAATAATTCAAAAAAATATATTTAAATGAAGTGCATCAAAAAATGTGTATGATTTAATAAGCCATACATGGAAGTAATGTGGAGTCTACATCAGATTTTTTAGTAACAGAGAAGATGCTTTAAATTTACTCATCGATATTAATAATAGTATTATAAGTTTTATTCGAAGACCATCCACACGCATTTACTTAAGTGGAATGAAAAATACACTTCATATTGTAATGTGCCAAAAATGGTCTCACGAAAATTCTTTCTTTCTATTAATCATAAACTACATTTCTAGTCTTTCTCCTTTACAAATTTTAAAATATCCCAGATTTTGACTGCTCAAGGTAAATTTGCAAATTATGTAAATGCTTGTTTGAAAAACGTGCGTCAGGATGTGGTATATTTAATGTACTTGTATTCTATTTCGGATGCACTAGATTTTGCCAGCAGAACAATTTAAGAATGCTAGGTATGACATAGTGAATTCATCTCTTTTTGTGAAGTCTGGGCTGAAGTCATTTGTTTTGTATGCTTTATTAATACATGCAATATTTAAACAATTTATATTTGTTAACCCTATTGCACATTTGTTGTGCATTAAGTGTTTGTGTGTGCTCGAAAAATGGAAAAAAAGTAAATCTGCGAAATGTGACTCAAGGTTAGTGCATTGAAGAACTGCATTCAACGTTTGAAGAATCTGAGTAGTTGCTGCTTCTGTTGATGTATATTCTGAAATTCTTAAAGCGAGAAATAAGTAGTATATTCACTTGTAAATGGGCATTGTTCTTTGGTGTAAGTTGTTTGTGATAATCAATGTGGAGATTCCAGAATAAAGAAAACTTTAACCGACAAAGTTTCCTATCGGCCACCGTTAAATTAAATATGTGATATGCTATATTTATTTCTCACAACATTAATATTATTTTTTAAATAAATAATTTCAATAAAATGGTTTTCAGGACTTCAGTTTAATGATATAAATAAACCGAAATGTATATTCGCATTCAGAAAACATTTTACTAACATATCATTCTGTAAACGAAAAGAATTTGTTTCGCTATTATTACAGCAAATCTGACTATGGATGACATATTACTCGCTACCAGTTTTTCCTGAGAGTCCGTGTGAAATATTTCATGCACTTTTACTAAAAGGTGACAAAAATTCTCATAGTTCGAAAACTTGCTCTTTTTTTATCAAATTGGTACGATTGAGATACGACCAACCGATGAAGATATATTAAACCATGAAATTCTGAAGCAATTTTTCAGACTTTCTGCCACATTAGTGAGCTGTTGACTGCCACATCCGTTTCAGGCATATTTGTAACCAAAACTTCAACATTATATCTTTTCCAGTATGTATATATCATTGTTTCATTTCATTTTGATTTTATTTGCAAATAATATTTTAACGATCCTTCGGAATTTTGGGGGTTGAGAAATATTTAACTTAAAAGCAGCGTTCTGTTAACTCATTTTATCATATTCTGTCAGAACTGTTTTAAGTCGTCAGATCATTACAGCTTTTGTTAGATCTGTGATAAAAACGATTGCGTTTTCTAAAACAGAACATTCATAAAAAATGTAAAGCTCAAAGCAAGCGAAGAGCTAATTTGGAATGAAAAAGCAGGGTCATCTAAATGTTCCACTTCTTTAAAGTGGTCATTCCAGTTGATCATTCTAAATGTTGGTATAAAAGTTTTTTAATACATGCTTGTCTTAAATTAAAATCAAGCTGTTCTTGCCTGTCTAGCTGTTGGCGAGCTGTCATTTGACAAGTTTTTCACTCTTTTTGCACCTTATTTACCAATTTCGTCTTTTATTTGGCAACTTTGCTTCAGTCTGAAAAATTCATTTTATAATATTTTGATAACATTAACTGACTCGTTGATCACAATATGTTTCGCGATATCCTTCGAAATTAGTAGACTGCTGTAGTTTCGCAACACAAGCTTTAATATACAGAATTATTTATAATTATAGAATAATTACAGTTACATAGTTTCGTATCCAGAACAGAAGACAATCTCTCTTCTTGGTTGCCTAGACGATCTCAACTGCCACCAGCGCGGCGTTGCCAAGAAAGTTCAAAGAAATAAATGCTTTCGGTGAGAAAAACTCCAAATTCCTAACACTCTCCGCCGATTGGATTCTTAATCCAATACTTTTATCATTTATAACACAATACAATCTAAAATTAAATGAAAGTTATACAGTAATAAGTACACTTACAACAGTAACATCAAATAAACAGAAGAAACTTAATTACAATAATTAATACACAGGTAGAAAACAAATATTTCGTAATATCTTTTAAGCATATTGCCTTGTGGCAAGCATATGTTCACAACTCTTTCTCTCCCATCACTTCCACCGAATATTTCTTCTACTCTTCCTGTTAACCACTTGGTGCCTGGTAGGTTTTCTTCCTTTATCAGCACCAAGGTCCCAAACTTTACGTTGTTCTTACTGAGCTACTATTTATGGCGTTGTTGCAGATTATTTACGTAATCCCTTTTGCAAAGTTTCCAGATCCTTTGAGAGAATTTGGAAACCTTTTCCCACTTGCTAAGCCTATTTTCATTGATATCTGTAAGTGGGGATTCTGCGATGGAAGTGATCGCTCTCCCAAGAAGAAAATGCCCTGGGTTTAGGGTGTAAGGATCTTGACTAACCTTCATTTCATGAATAACCTTCATTGTATCTAATATTGCTAGTACTCATTGTGTATAAAGTGTAGCAACGAGGTTTGTAAAGGTGTCTAAAATACAATTCAATGTTCAGTGTAATGTGTATCGTAAAATTTATAGTGTATATATTATAGTATATATTCAATATGTATTTGTAGTGTTTTATATATAGCAATGTGCTAACACGCAATGTGAGCAGGAGAAAATATAATTACAATGCTATTTTTGGTATGCTTTCGAAGTACCGCAAAATTTATGCGAAAATGAGCTGTTGGCATAATGTTGTTCTACTAGAAGTACTATGGAATATATTATGCCTTCAAATCTGTTACTTGTATTTTGTATGCTATAAGTACGGCATAAAATAACCTGCCCATGATTTATCCATGTGTGTTTCTGTATTATGTAACTTGTTTTTAATTTGTGATTTTTTTTAAAGAATATTTTATCAAAATCTATGTCTTTTAAAATCAAGTTATGTATTATATAATCAAGTCATGTCTCATATAATCAGTTATACTTTTAGGAAACTATGTTAAATTTATAATTAATTGTCAAGAGTTACAGTCAGCATAATATGTAGCACAGAACATACATTGTATTAAGTTTAGCATTGTGTTTTATACATGTGCTTTAAGTTCCGCGCATTGATCATTGTAACGCATATTCTAAAATGAATTGTGTATTGAGTATGACAACGAGTATGTGTAGAATGTGTTAAATGTAATGTAACCGAAAGAATATTTAATTACAAAATTATGTCTGATATGTTTTCAGAGAAGAGAAAAATTTATACGATAGTGAACCTTCAGAATCTATTATTCAATGTAGCGGTGAATATTGTATATGTGTTATAGCGTAAAGTTTTTGTGTTATTGAAAGTATAATGTATCAAGCGCAGAATAATTTAATACTTTGCCCTTGTATGGTCATGTAAATTGTTTCGATTTCGGGGTGTTGCTCCAGATAGTTGCGGGATCCGGACGATACTCGATTAGTCTATGTAAGCCGTCCGGGTGTCCGGACCTGCTTTCACCTGTCACCCGCATTCCGATTTTTTCATGCAATGATATCTGCAAAAACGCCTTTTCAATATCTGCTAAAACGACCACAACATTCATACGAAAGAAGACAAACATGTTGAATTAAGTTATCACTTAATTCCTTGAATTCGCGCTTCCATGGTAACCCAACTTCGTACCTTCCCTCCTTATAACACACAGAATTCTTAAAGAGTGTTATGCCCCTAGCTTCCTCATCTGAGTGTGTAAGGTTTTAGTTAAACTAACAAAGTTTTATTTTAATTTAAATCTTTCTGTCTCTTCTCATGTTTCAACTTCCCGTCAGAAGAAGCTCGCGTTTTCACCTTATGCTAATTTGAAGTAGAGCCAAGTACTATTTAAACCAGTGGTAGAAACCTCTTGTGTGAGAGAGCTTTTAGTCTCAGATCACGGGCATTCTGTTCGACGTTCGCCTGACCAGCTAGCAGCTAAATTCTAAGCCATAGTGCTTGCTACGTGATTGCTTATTGAAATAAATCCAAGTGCGCTAGTATTAGTAAATCTTGCTACGCACCTTTAGTTAGAGGCCAACTCCGCGATTAGCTCTGTGAGCAAAGCTTGATTAAATTTCTATTTAGTTTTAGTTTAAATTTATCTGATTGCTCATTTAGACCCATGTGTGGTCTTCTACTTTCTGTATCCCTCCCGAGTTGGGAAGTGATTTGTAAATAATATTGAGTTAATAAAAGAGGATTTTAAATCCCTTTCAAGTGCAGTTATTCCACCACTAAAACCATAGTATCTACGACCAGAACATAGCTGCATTCAGCTATCTGTTCCAGATCAGGACTTAAGGACTTTAAGGAGTAACTTTAAGATGTTTGCCAAGAACATGCACAGAACACTCAGTCCTGACAAGTGTACACTTTGAAGGACACCAATTGGTTCTAACTTCCAAAACTGTCTTAAACCATCATCAACACGCTTTTGTATAAAATAACATTGAGAATGCTTACAGACATGGCGGGAATAGAACCTGTCACCATCCATCCGAAAACTGTTTCAATTAAGGCGATAGAAATACCCCTTAACTGGATTTACACTCATATCCATAAATTAAGGATAATGTGAAATCAGGCAAAGGAAGAGTTAGAAGCAAAACAAATTTGACTTATTTGTAAAGCTTATTTATTAAACAAAAGGTAAAGAGCAAGAAAAGATGCTATATGTTTGATATTATTAAAAAATAGCGATTTTTTCTCCCTGGAGCACCTATTTACAATAAACCAATATTACATAGTTGGTACGATTGTTAATACATTGTATGTCTCCCAGACGATGCAATACAGTCCTTACAACGCCTAGGCATGCTGAGTATCAAATTATCGATCTGATCTTGGGGGATATTACACCACTCAAAAAGCAATGCCCTCCGAAGTTCCGGTAGACATGTAAGAGGAGGTTGACGGGGTGTAACTCGTCGGCCAAGCATGTCCCACACGTGCTCTACTGGATTCAAGTCTGGTGAGAATGCTTGCCAGTGTATGCGGGTGATAGCCTCCGATTGAAGGCATTCGCTTAGGATGTTTACACGGCCAGGACGGGCGTTGTCATCCATAAACACAAATTGTGCGCCCATGGCGCCCCAAAACAAACGCACATGTTATTCCAGAATGATCCCGATAGATTTCGCTTGTCATGGTTCCAATTTGAACATGCAGGTCAGTTCGGGAACCCAGAATAATTCCACCCCAAGCGAGCACTCTTGCACTACCGTAACGGTGTCGTTCAATGATGTTTTCTTGGTGGTAACGGGTATCTGGAGCTCTCCATATGAATGTCCGGCTAGAATCAGACTGGAAGCTAAACTTGGACTCGTCGGAAAACATCACACAAGCCCACTGTTGCGGTGGCCACAATGCATGCTCTCTACTCCAGGATAACCGCCGGCGACAGTGAGTTGCAGTAAGTGGAACGCATCTGACAGGTCTACGAGCATATAGACCAATCTGCCCTAAGCATCTGTACACGGTCTGCCTTGAAATTGTCGTACCAGTGGCTGAAGAGAGCTGACGAGACAGGTCTGAGGCTGTGCTCCGCCTGTTTCTTTTGGCAGTAACTGTCAAATACCGGTCCTCATTCGGCGTTGTAACTCTGGGACGACCTGTGCTGTAACGTCTACTCACATTACCATCATCTTGGAATCGTTGCCAAAGCCTGGGGATGAGACTCTGGGCAATTCCAAGTTCGTCTGATACTTCCAGTTGGGTACGCCCACATTCCAGACCGCCGATAATTCTACCACGTAAAAAATCATCCAAATGCGTCCCTTGTGTCATAGCTATTCGGTTTTTGCACTGAAATGCTTATAAAGCGCCTGCGAACAATTTTACTTCTTTGCCTGTATTCCTTATATATCACTCTCTTAGACTCTCGTCATTGTGACTTACCATCGGTGTCATCTGGTTACTTCCTGAAATTTGCGTGTGATTCTTGAAGACGTGTGTAGTGATTTTACAGGTGATATATTTATTTTAGAGTTCGATTTCCGCTTGACTCCGAATTATCCTTAATTTATGGACATGAGTGTAGTTTCCCCTTAATAATTTGTAAAACACGTCATCTCCGAAAAGAAGTGATATTTTTGAGGTAATTAAAATTTAGGATTAGCATACTTTATATTTTCTGGCAATTTTAAATTCTCGATATCTATTTTCTCAGCTGGAACATTCCCAGCAATTTCTGGCAAAATTAAAAATTGGATTTAATTACTGAAGGATTCTTCGTCGTTAGCAATGCACGTATAAATGTTTTCCGTAATCGGAGTTACTGTATTTTTCAATCCAATTAAATCTGCCATACACTTCGATCTTTGAAAGCCTAATAAATTAGCTGCGTCCTCAGTTATTAAATTCCGCATTGACGCTGAATCATATAAAGCATTTAACTTAAACCATTTCCCATTGGTTTGCCTTAGATTAACTCTCATGGTGGAGAGAACATTTTTGTTTGTATGAAGTGAATAAAAACAAGAAGTATTTTGCGTTTCGCTATATCAGGCATGTGGCACCAGTGATTGCGCAACACCTGGTTTCAAATTTCCTATCTTTTCACCCTTCGTCGGCCTCACTGTCAATAATAAATCATGCTCATTTTTTTGTTTTTGTTTTTGCCTTTCGAACGCGAAATTCGCTCCGTGCAACATTGTATTATGATTTTTGTTACATGTTTACGCTTTAAATAAATTTTTCTACATTTAGACATTGCATGAAATCCAAGACAGTTATAACACAGATTAAACTTTCTAGCCTATTTTAATCTCTGGTCTGCGTTTGATTCAATAAACGTTTTATGTCTGAAAATGTGGTGCGATTCGGTGCATCCTAACATATAATTATTTTTGTCATTTTTGCCACTAGAGTTTTGAATTTCGGAGTTAATTCCCATTTAAATTCATTTCCTCCCCATACCTTTGTTTATGTTTTCCAAAGCTTGGCATCTTTTGTTTATAAATCCTGTAAATGTTTCCCAACTCGGTAATTCAGAACCTAATTCCATTCCGTATAACTTACTTGCGTCAATATCTATCCGTTGAAGAATTACATATATTAAGACTGCTTCGTAAAGAGGATTTGAGTGTAATTCATGCTGTTTTAAAGATTGCAAATTACTTTCGATTCTATCAAGCATTTGTCTTAAATTAGATGCGGATTCACATTTAACTTTAAAGCAATTAAATATTTCACTAATATGACTCATAATAAAGCAACCGTGCGTTTTCAAAACGTTTCTTCAATGCCTCGAATAAACTATTATATGTATCATTTACCATTATTAGTTGTTTTGCATTACCCTTCAGTGCTGATTGCAGATAATATAATCTTTGCTGTTCTGACAACTTATCATTATTATCAATTAATGCTATAAACTGTGATTTGAATGATAGCCATTCAGCATATAAACATGAGAACTCGGGAAGATAAATTGACGGCAATTTTACTTTACAGTTGCCAGAGGACGGACTACTTTTAGCATTTGCAATACAATTTGGATTGAGAAGTTTTTGAAAGTTTACCTCGCATGTTTCGTGGTCAGTTTGGAATTCATCAAGGCTTGCGTCAAAGGTTAGCAAGTCGGCATCCAAAAGCGCGCTGTAGCACTCGTTGCGTAAACCCTCTAACTTACAACGTAGTTTGTCCACTGCTTGAAGCTTTTGATCTGTATTATTCACTGGCACATCATCTTGTAAGAATGATTTTATTCTCGTTATCTGCGATTTGATATATCCCCGTTTTCGATTAAAGACTATTAATTGGGAGAGTTCGACAGGAGCCAATATTTTCGTTATTCGTTTCGCCTTTCAGATGTTTGTTTTAAAACAGTTCGAACTCCATCAGGTCGAAGTTGACCATGTTCCGTGATATCCGTCGAAATTAGTAGACTGCTTTAGTTTCGCAACACAAGCTTTAATATACAGAATTATTTACAATTACAGAATAATTACAGTTATATAGTTTCGTATCGAGAACAGAAGACAAGCTCTCTTCGTAGTTGCCCAAACGATCACAACTGCCGTGAGCGCAGCGTTGCCACAAAAGTTCAAAGAAATAAATGCTAGCGGTGAGAAGAACTTAAAATTCGTAACACGATATGCGATGTATTTTTCATGCTTTCGTATACAAATGGATGGGTCTTCGACGATAACAAAATCCACATGATAACAAAAACTGTGATCACATTAAGCGACGCCTGTATTTTCAAACAGACGTATATAAAACTTAAAACTTCAACATGAAATCAGACAATCTTAATACCTGGTAGGATACGCATTTTGCAATGTAACCATTAAAGGAAGAAGAATGATAATTTAATGCTCATGGGTAAAATCGGAGCTCACTGAACAGTACAGACATTTCCCATTCATAATACTAACAGTGTCTGTCTGCCCTTTTACAGATATAGTAAGGTTTAAATATGCGTAAAAGTGGATTTGTAAAATATTTAAGGAATATAATCTAAGTATGCGAAACCCTTTTTTCCACTAATCAATAATTTCAAGAAATCCCCCATTTCATAGTAATAGAATTATTTTAAAATACGCTACGAAAGTTCACTAAATTGCAACTAAAATACGTATATTTCACCAGCCTAAATAAAAATATTATATTTTCTTAAAAGAGCTCAGATAATTAAATGAACCTTTTGAAATTAATAACGTGTACATAAGGATAAGTGAAAAACAGACTTTAATGCATTTTATTTTAATGAAGATTAATTTCCCATATTTTGCATGTTTTCTTTCTAAAAATAATACAAATACATTACCATTCAAAATTGACTTAAATACATAACTGGCTTTTGGAACTGATTCAGCAATTATTTGAAGTGTTCAGCCATCATATCTGAAAACTAACTTACATGTCTTTAAATACACTGGTTATCATAAATTAAGGAAAAATCACAAAAATTGCGATAACTCTCTCAAAAATAAGTCAAACCGTGTAAAATTTGAACATGTTGCCAAGTAAGAGTAGCTGAGTAAAACTGCAATATGCAAATTAGTGGCGCTGCTCTCGGAATACGAATATCATAAAAGTCCACGTTTGAGAGCAAGCCCACATATTTCACTGTCATAGTGACATCAGAAATCTGAGATAGACAATTCGTAACAATGACCTCCAGGCATTATTTACCTACAAAGCTACGATGGAGAGCACTTGGGAGACTAGAGGCAGAACAAAGTCAAACAAAAACTTCTGCTGTTCACAGGCTTTGGCGGCAATTTCAAACCACAGATTCGGCATCTAGAAGGTTCAGCCAAGGACGGCCAACTGCTACGACGAGCGCCGATGACCGATATTTCACATTATGTGCACGCAGGAATAGAACCGCTACTCCGACTCTTCTTAGATCCTCCTTTGCTGCAGCCACCAGAAGATTGGTTTCAACGTCAACTGTTTAAGAGCTGTTCTATTTACGGATGTGTCCAGGTTTAGTCTAGAAAGCGACAGGAGGCGTTATTTTATATGGAGAGAACCTGGAATGCGTTATCATCCGTTAAAAATCGGTGAAAGGAAGAGAAGAGGCGAGAGAGGCAGTGTCTGTGTTCGAGGTGGCATCTCTTTGGGTGGACGCACAGACCTCCATGTCTTTCCAAGGGGATTCGTGAATGCTCAGGTTTATAGAGATGACATCATTGATGCTTATGTGCGCCCATATGCTGAGGCAATAGGTGATTCTTTCCTGTTGCAAGACGACAACGGAAGACCATACAGAGCTCGCATCGTAGATGATTATCTTCAAAAGGAAACAATTATGCGCATGTAGTGGCCAGCTCGATCCCCGGACTTGAATCCTATCGAGCACGTTTGGGATGCTTTAAGGAGACGTCCAGTTGCTCTCAATCCGCCCTGTCAGACCCTTGCTGCGCTTGCAACTGCTTTGCAAGAGCAATGGCTCTCGCTTCCTATGGAACTCATAGACCGCATAATTGAAAGCATCACACATCGCTGTATGTGCTGTATTGCTTCTAGAGGCGATCTATTCCATACTGAAGGTACTTTTTCTATAGCAAACTGACACCTTCGGTTTGTTCATTTTATACATGTGCTAATTTCTATATTACCATAATTGTCTTGTAATTTCTTTTATTTGATACCTTACTATGCGTTGTATATTGTGGGTAAGTTTCATAAAATTCTACATGTAACTTTTTCATTATGGGATTTTTCTTTAACTTATGATAACCAGTGTATTTTATTAAAATTAAACGATCTTTAGAAACATTCCTTTAGTAAAAGGTCCAATTAAATCTGAAATCTGAGCTAACCGTTAATAATTATGATAATAATTTCTTTTATTTCATTTTGCAGCCTAATTGTTTTTCTTCGGAATTCGTGTCAAACTTAAAATGTTTTGCACTTTTGTGGTAAGTAAAGTAATTTTGTGAAATCGACTTCATAAATTACATTCTTTCATAAAACTTCTAAAGATCAAATCCGAAAGGAATTTTCATAAATATTAATAACCTGAGACCTAGGAACTAGAAATCGATCAACAGTTCTGTGTAATTTCATCAAATTTGTAACCAAAAGTATTCACTTGCATTTTAGCTTTTCATTGCATCCTTAGATAATAATATGAAAAATTTAACAGGCGTATATCTGCAATAATTCGCTTAATAAATAAATTTAAATATTAAAAGCTCGCGAAAAAGTAGAAGCTGCTGAACAGAAGCTATACAAATGCAGACATAGAGCAGCAGATTAGGAAGCAATAATAAAATCATTTTTATGGAAGAATAATATTTATTACTTATTAAAATTCAGAGGCACAAAATGGTCGCCTATGAACTGGAGACATAGTATTGCTGAGGTTATAATTTTCATAAATTTTTATTAACAGAAGTTCGACTCTTGAAGAAAATATGAAATGGCAAAATAAGGAAAAAAAGGAAGAAAGGAAAGCCCTAAAAGTGAATTCCTCAAACATTAGATGCAGTCTAATACTTACTTATTGGCTGAGTAAATGCTAAATATAAAGTTTGCTTTCTTAAATTTTGACAATATTGGAAGTAGAAGACGAAACTAAAATTACATGCGCGGGGATAATGCAAGAATTAAATTCCCGTTATGAGGCCGTCTTAATGTTAAGGATAATGAAGGTTTCCCTATTAAAAATTAAAATATTTTCATAGAATGGAGAACTTTGAATTGAGCACTCAGTTTTGAATTCAAAAATATTTTATGTACTGTAGACTAATAATCGTGTAATTAGAAAACATTTAACAGAAAAATAGAAAATTCAATAAAGAAATATATGCAATCTTTCAATAAAGAAATTTAAATAAGAACGCTGTTAATACATATGTATTTTATAAATTTTTTGAGAGTGCTACTTCGATTTTAAATTATGTTTAACCGATTTAAACTTTAATGAAATTTAACATTTGATCATACGTAATAGATTTTACCTAGTCGAATTCACATATTCACTTTCAAATCAATGCTTCAATAAATACACAACTTCAGATTTCTGTTGATTTAAATAAAGCATTTCTTTCCTGGCATTATTTTTTACTAGGAATTTTCCTTTCATCATCTTTGTACTTCTGTTTGTCGTAAAATTCCTTCAGAAATAGTTTGACGCAGTTTATTGCTTTGAAACATGTATTTAATAATAGTTTTATTTGCATGTAGTTTTAGGCATACCCCGCGTAAAATCCGAAACCTCGATTTATCTAGCATTCTAGAACCAGCGTCTGGCTACCTAATATTATCTATATCTAGTTGTATTTTCCAATTATTTCCTTATTTCAGTCATCATTTTTATTTCTAACTCCCTTTATTAAAAAATATAAAATTATTAAAAAAAATATAAAAGATCAAAATTAGTTCTTAAATAAACATAAATGTACAATGCTAGCCCAATAATAGGTAAATTGGTCTAAATTAGCTTTCTCAAGATGAGAGTATACTTTTATAATATACGTTTTTTTAATAATACAAGATATTATCTTATGAATTAGAAATGGATTCTCCTTATTATTAATAATTTCAACACTAAACTCTGGAATTTATTTTAACTCATAATGAATAACAGAAGTATTAGCTTGTAAAAAGTTATTACATATTTAAAAACTAATTTTGATCTGTTTTAAAATTATAATAATTAAAAAAAATTTTGTTGTCTTTAATTAACTGAATAATTGCAAACAATAAACCTTATTATTAAACTGCACTATTTTCCAAAAATTAAGAAAAAAACACAAAAATAGCGATAACGCATCCAAAAACAAGCCAACCCATATAAAATTTGAATATGTTGTCAAATAAGAGTTTTCGAGTAAACCTGTGGCATGCAGATTAGTGGCGCTGAACTCGGAATGCGTCATCTGCGAGGAGCATAAAATTGCATGTTTTAGAAAAAGCCTGTAAATTTCCCTGTGATATTGAGATAAAAAAATCTGGAATAGTCTTATATAAATTATAAGAAAACTTTCCATATGCCATCTCCAAAGAACAGAAATTCAATTTAAATTATCATCGAAAAGGCCAGTCATTTTTTTAAAAATTCTTTTTAAAATTCTGACAAATACCTTTTCCACGATAACTTCAACTGAATTTTTGTTCCTTGGAGATGGTATATGGAAAGTTTTCTTATTATAATTTATTGTGAATTATTGGTTTATTACTTTGCAGCTTTAGCGCAAGTCTTGAGCTTATTAATTTACTTTTGATCATATATATATATATATATATACAGAAAAGAGACAGAGATATGTGTGTATGTATGAGAGAAAGAGAGAGCATATATATATATATATATATACACGCAATAAAAAGAACTTGGCAATAAAATGATGGTTCAATAAATAGGAAACTGGCAGCCGAAGCAGATTAAATCTTTATTTTATTTCAGTAAACATATTGCGGGGCTACAAACAGTTTGGCGCTTTATAGGAAGCAGCAGACAGCATGCCAGCTAAGTCGAGTAGTAGCAAGCGAGTGCGCTATGTTCAGGATGAAATCTTAATTCAGACAGAATAATTTTTTTTCTCAATGGATTCTGATCGGATGATTAATACTGCTGTAAAATTATTATTCGCTGTATGCGTTATTGCATTTGCATCATCGGAATTATGTAATGAGTCATATGACATGGATTAGTCTCGAAATGACGGAGCGCAAAGAGAGATTACTATTTTAAGAATAGAGAAGGGAAATTAATTTACGCTGATAAATTTATCTTTTAAATATTCTTAACTTTTCTTACACATATATGTATAAAAGGATAGAGCTATAATCAAAATAGTTCTTTGTTTTAAACAACATTAAGTTAAAATGGAACAGAAATTTTATTTCGAATTAAAAGGAACATACTAACATTAACAATGCATTCCAGAGAAAAATTATTTCATTCCGAAAAGAGCACTTGAATTTGTTTTCAGAAATTAAAAAAAAATAAAGTTTGATCTTTTCGGATTTTTGATTCAAAAGCTATACTACATCTTCGATTTAGCTAAATATATTTTTAAATTTTTAGGAATAAAAATGATTGATCTATTTCTGAGTACATTTACTTATTTTTATTCGGTCATCATTTAATCTACACTTGGAATTTGTAGGGGGACAAAGTCATATGCCAGGCACATCAAAAATACTTTTTTTCCCATTTAAATTCGGAAAAATCGTTTCTTTTATTTCCTCTAGTTTCCTGGTGCACGAAGATGCCCGACCATAAATTCAATTCCATGCCCTCTTCAAACCAATCCCCGCATCATGGTCATCCTTTAAGAGGTTCCCATTTCTTTGCGGTTATTCCCCGAGGCTGTTCAATTTCTTCGTATCCAGCCCATCTGGATAAATTGAGGAAGTGTTTTGGCCCTGTCTAGAAAGCTGAAGACCGACGGACTGTCTCTGTCGCTCGAGGCGCTACATTGAGCTTCCTGCTCTAAAAGTTCCTACAAGAAATGTTAACGGAGTTTCCCCCTTTTTTACCACCTCTCTCTTTTTTCCCTCCTCTCTGCTGATAGTCCGTAGCAAGAGTTTGGGAAATTCTAGTTAGAGTTATTTGAAAATGTTTGAAAATAGCTAAGCCATGCTTTTCAATGAAAATATGCTACTTCCTGATCAATAGATAGCAGAATGCTTGGAAATCTTAGCTCTAAAAATTAATGTAAGCTTGCTGTTACTTCAGTTCTAGAGGAGATGAGGGGCTGAAGTCCATAATACTCTACCTAAAACGAACCGATGATTAAACACATCTAAAGCACCCGAAATCTCTTTTGGACGAAGAAAGCAGAGTGATGTAGGGGAATGCAAAGATAAAACACTAAAAGAAATTTTGTTAGCGGATTGGATGTTTGTTAAGAACATTTTGCTAAAAACGCCATTTTGAAACTTTTATTTTTTATGTATGCATTTAAAAACATTAATTTTATAATGCGTATACTGCAAACTGTTATTAAAAAAGTTAATAACGCAATTAGAATAAAATGAGTTATAAAAATCAATAAATATACCGGTTTTTATAAAATTACACGCTCCGATTGCGAAATGTATTATTATACGAAGTTCTCCAATAAAATAATCAACAAAAATATTCTAATCTTAAAAAACAATGAGCAGTTTAAAGTAAACATATACATTAAGAAAAGGGCATATGATAACCAATGAAAACAACTAAAATGATAGTAAATGTATCAAAATATCATTTTAAACAAAACCAGAACAAGATTTATTTTATTTATTTTCTAATTTCTTATCAAATTTCTCTATTAGCTTTATAGGTAATTTTAGGATATGTTCTAATAAAGCTATATTTCTTGAATTCTATTACTAGAATAGTTTAGCAAAAATGTTTAGCCAAAGGCAAATTTAAAAAAAAAAATCAGAAAGAATTCAGATTTTAACTATCGCCCAAAATGATTTGTTAAGGTTTTATTTCTGCTGTCGCTGAGTTAGCAATCTACCAAGCTGCTGTTGCACTCACTCCTCCTAGCTTTATTACTAAGCGCCATTTTCATCGGAATTACACCATGTGCAGTTCAACAGCAAAATTACAAAAATTTTAAATGCAGCATAGTAGCGTATGTTTAGAATATGTTTAGAATTCCCGCTGCAATGTCAAATATTGGCAAAGGTTTCCAAATTTTTTTTCAATCTTGTCTTACTTCACCTTATCACCGTTCAGTTTTGCTAGTAAGATTGCCTACAAAACTCTTTTGTGTTTTTGTATTATTAACGTTTTGTGTATTAACTTTATTTATTAAATATCCCGTTTCTTTTCCC
>KK120929.1:294952-348684 GCA_000611955.2 Stegodyphus mimosarum
CAACGTTATACATATATATAAAAGTATATATATATATATATATATATACTTTTGGTGCGACTAATTGCAACCAAAACGGGAATTGCAGAACTATATATATACAGCAGTCCTGTATACAAAATTCCAGAGTTCTGAGGCTTCTCGTTTTTGAGTTATATACATATATACATACGTACATATGTACGTACGTACAGACGCCACGAAAAACGTACCTCTTCTGAATTCATTTTAAATATTTAAAATCATTCGTAAATTCGTCTGGGGAAAGTGTCCTTTATTTTGTCCTTACATACATATGTGAAGCAAAAACATCGCTAAAGTGCATTCGATAGCTGTCAAAATGGATATTTTCGTTGAAATATGGTACACAGGATTTTTCGTGATTACAATACTTCCTTTATTTTATACAAGGAAGTAAAAATACTTTTAATTGTTTATACTTATGCCTAGGAACACATCTACTTCTAGTTGATCGTAAAAATGTGATACATCATAATTCAAAATTTGTAAAAATTTGAATTTATAAAAATTACGAAAAAATACAAATTTTAAAAACAAATCAGAAGGAAACTGCGAATTATTGAACCTAAATTTGAAACTATGAAAGAAGAAATCAAGTAAGTTTAATAGAGAAGAATTAACAACTATATACGTAATTCAATTAACATTGAGACCTAAAATTCAAACGGAGCATATTAAGAACATTATTTTTCCCAGTGGTAGGCCGTAACTACTCTAACTACTTGGCCACTACTAAGGTTAGAATTGGTGGTCACTTTACTACGGAGGCGTCTAATACGTGAGCCACCTTTGCATCCTCTAAAGAGACGAACAGGTACAACCATGCCTTCTCCGGGGTTTGAACCAAGGCCTTTTTGTATCGCATTCGGCTCCCATAACCTCTATAACGTCTGGTTGGCACATTTAGAATATTTATTTGCCCTTTCTATACTGAAGTCATTCGTAAACTTTCTTTGGATTACGATAAAAACACACGAAAGCTGTCTGCCTAAGAGGATGAGGGCTTTCGAAGACGTTTTAAATGAAACTGGTTGGCATTCATATTACCCTTGACGACATTCACGAAAACTCCCATGAAATCAGTATATTATCGGAGATTAGAATCCGAATCCAACTACCAATGGTAAGCTGTTCTATCCCTCAGTCTCTGGTAGTCATTGTTCATTTATAATAAACATTTGTAAACAATTTCTTTAGAACATTCTACAGAGCTAGACAATGTTGCTTTTAAAGAAAGTTAAATTTTTCGCTCAGAAAATTTACTTGATAGATGTGTGAAGAAATCTACTTACGTTAAGATGTACTAAGCTTTGTTTTTATAGTTGTATGATATGTTATTATGTATCATATGTCATTACGTATGATCATTGATTCTTTTTATTACCTCATGTTTAACTACGTGTAAAAGTTTGTTTGCATCAGCATAGTTAGCCTGTAATCTAAATTGAACATAAATACTACGTGCTAATTTCATCGATCTGTTCTTTCCCTTTCTAGCAGTGTTTTCATAAAATTACTTTCATTTTCATATTCTCTAAAGATCCTGACTTTAAAACCTATGTATCAAGTCTTAAAAGCAAGGCTTAGGGAATTTGATATTAAAAGTTTAATAGGCTTTTAAAGAAACCTGAAAACAAAGCAGGATATTCATACAAAAGACTCTTGCTTTCATAAAAAAGGGAAGATGGAAAAAAAGTAATGCATTAACCCATAAAATCTGAAAAAAATGTTTCTCATAAACATTTTCTTTAATCATGATAGAAACTAAAAATTCGTGCAAAAACTCATCTAGAGTTTCAGAATTTAAACCAGGAGCTCAGAAATGAGGATGATAATTAAAAATAACAATAAAAATATTTGCTTTTGAATTATACGGCGCAGTTAAGTTTCTTTCAGTCCTTTCCCCAAAAAATTAATCTCTAAAGAGCACTCTTAAGATGAACCACATCGAATAATATTTTTGTTTATTACGGAGGAGTATTATTTCCCTTTCAATTAAACGTCAGAAAAAATATTACAACCGTTAAAATTTACAGGAATATTCCCTGCCCTGAAAGACAGCATATCAAATCTAAATATATTTTTTGACTGAAAACAGTATAATATTAATATTGTTATTTTACATAAAGAGCGGTATTGTATTTTAGCAGTAAATCTAGGCATTTAGTCTCCCTGTTCTCTAATACCACCTAATATTACCGCTAGCTGTTCTCATCAATAAATAACAGAAATGTTAATTCTGAGTGTAAATTTTCCCTGTTGTCTTTATGTTACTTGGTAACATGTTTAAATATTTTGCAGCATAAAAGTGCTTGTCAGTAAGTCATATAAAATTAATCTTTATTCTTCTGAAATATTTCATTTTATAAATCTTGCATTTATTTCAAAGTATTAGACTACTGGCAAAATTATTTTTCACAGACAGTAATTTCTGTAAAACTTCAAGATGTGTTGTATTTGCTTCAATTTATTCGAAATGAGTATTCTTCTGATTGAGTTTTGCCTGTTATCGCTAATATTCTGGAACAATATTAATTATCTGCAGCCACAAATCTCTAAAATAAACAAAAGCACTCTCAATACAATTCTCAGCAATATAAATAACCCCAAAACCACACTTTAAGCGATAATTGTAAATTTATCATAGTTATTCAAATTAAGCTACAGAAAATATCACACCTAAAATCAAGAGCAATCTTTCAATACTCCAGTAAGCCTTTCAACCATATGTCACAAAATTATTCTGTTAATAATATGTGACTTATTTTGTTAACAGCAGAACCAACTAATAAGAATCGTAATTGAATCATAATTTTCTACCGGAGAAAACGAATAACGTAAGTGAAGTGTTCAGGATATTGAACATATATAACTTCATCAGTCATCATATAGAGGGTGTCCCAAAACGACCGTATAAACTCTGCGCAGCTATATTCCTCGTTGGGACTACATAAAAACTGCCCAAAGAAGCGTTCCTGTGCGATCCATAGTTTACGACAAAAATACGAAAAACAAAGTATGACGTCGCTGCCGGTACAAGAAAAAACACTTTATTGAACATATCAACAGCAGTATATTCACAATTTAAAGCAGATGTTCAAAGTGTCCACCGTGCATGTCGAAGCAGGCTTGAGCTCGCCGTGGAGTGGCTGTCATCACACGTTGCATCGCGGGGTCCACCGAAGTACAAGCAACATGCAGACGAGCAGCTAACTCAATTGGTGTTGTCAGTACGTCTAGATACACCATTTCCTTGAGAGGGCTCCATAGGAAAAAATCCAACGGTGTAAGATCTGGCGAACGTGGCGGCCATAGAACCGGATCCCCACGTACGATCCAGCGGCCGGGGTATTCCATAGCCAGCCAACCACGTACAGGAGCACAGAAATGCGCCGGAGCCCCATTATGCTGGAACCAAAGTTCCTGTACTGCCGCTAATGGTATGTCATCGAGGAACTCGGTTAAGACCTCATTGAGAAACAAGTAATTACAAGAAATACAATAACTTCTTGTCCCTGCCTTCTTGGTTTCTGGAAACAAACCTCTCTAGCATACCTTCCGACTGGGGATGTAAAGGCGTCGTTTTGGTTTTGTCAATGCCGAGTTCTTTGATTACAGCTGAGGTAAAATTCCTTCCCTGATCTGAATGTAATTGAAGAGGCACTCCGAGGCTGGAAATTCAGTGCTGCATCATCATCTCTACTAATATGACAGCCTCGTGATCAGGAATAGGATAAGCTTCAGGCCGCTTGGTGAAGTAATCAATGACAACAAGGATCTATTTGTTGCCATCAGCAGCTCCTGGCAGAGATGCTAAGATGTCAAAGGCGATACGTTCAAAAGGTGCTCGTACATTGTAAGATTGCAGCTTCCCTCGGTTGCCTTTCTTCTATCCTTTCCGACCTACACAGGCATCGCAAAATCGGCACCACTTTTTTACGTCATCCCTTGGATTATTCCTGTAGAAGCGTTCCCAAACTCTCTGCAAGGTCTTCGTTATTCCGAAGTGGCCTCGTGCAGGGCTGCTGTGTTGTTCTTTAAGGACATCTTGGAAGTAGCAGCTGCCATGTCTTTCCATCATCCAATTCGAATTTCCGGCACAAGACGCCGTTTCGAATATGGAGTGAGTCCCAGAGAGCTCAATATTGTTTTCTCGTGGGTCTATAGCTCGAAATGTCCTGCCAGGTAGGTTTTCTGTTTGAGGACTTCATTAAGTCAGTTATGGGTTTAATGTCACGGTCTTCCAGCTGGTCTCTCCTGATTCCCTTGTTACTCCATGGGTCTGGATCAGTTGATGTAGATGTTGTAATTTGTAGTGCGACCGGATTAAGCAGCTGGTATTTAGCTTCGACCCTGGAACAATTTCGGTAGTTTTCTGGGCAAGATCTTCTAGACAGGGCGTCTGCGTTTCCATGTAATGATCCCCTCCGATGACGGATAGCGATGTCATATTCCTGGAGGCTCTGTATCCACCTGACAATTTAATCTTCAGGATTCTAGAAATTTTAAAACCAGGTCAACGAAGGATGATCCGTACAGAGTAGGAATTTTCTGCCGTAGAGATAATGATGGAAATGTTCTACGGCTTTAACTATGGCGAAATATATTTTTTGGTTATTATTTCCTGGTTCCAATTAATCCCTCTTCGGTTTTGTAGGCACTTGCTCCAGTAGGCTATGACACGTTCTTGACCGTTAATTTTTAGGGACAAAGCAGACTGATACTCTCATTGCTTGCATCCGAGAATAAATGGCTTGTCAAGCTCGGGATACGTCAGGATTGGAGCCGATGTTAAATGCACTGACAGAATTTTTTTCCACAAGAACTTTTGTTTGTCAGCTTGTGAAAGGGTCTTGCGATGGAAGAAAAGTCATTCACGAATCTCCTATAATTGGTTCTAAAGCCCTAAGAAGATTCTTAGCTGCTGGACATTTTCGGGACGTTTCCAGTCTTTAGCGGCTGACACGTTTTCAAGATCCGTGCACGCACCTTCAGCAGAGATGACATGTCCGAGGTAAGTCACTTCCTGTCTGAATATTGGTGTTCTATAAAATAATATCTTTACTATGTAGTATTTTGTCCACATATCTGTTTTTATTTCTTTTTTACGCATATAAATATCTGAGAGACATTGACTTTGAGGTAAGCCATAAAGCGGGCAAACGTTCGGATGTCTATTAGAAAGATTAACGATCAACTTACTATTTTTCTGATAGGTCTGTATGGACTGACTAAACGAAGAGGCTAGGAAGCGGAACTTGAATATATTACTAGATTAAGATAGGACAATTAATTTCATTCAAAGAATATGTAGGGCCACCTAACAGCTCAGACACAAGTATGAGTAATACTAAGAACGAATAATATACCATAATTTCATTTTTGTTTGAATTATCGTTGGTCACATTTTAGGTAAGGCTTTACAACCGAATCGTCAGTTTTGCTTTTGTTTTTTTATTTTTTCCTCCCCTGAACAGGATCCTGAGAAACTGCACTGTCCACTCATCGGGGATCGGACATGAGACATATTTTCTAGATGGGTTTACTGATCACTATGAATACTAATCAGAAAATCACGCGAGAGGAATTTAATTCCTTGTCATGTAACTATAAATTTCTATGAATTTTTGGGTGCTTACGAAACAGAAAATTTTCCGAATATTTATTTACTGGAAAAATATAACTATATGATTTTTTGATGATTTACATCTGATTCTCGTATGATATTCAAGTCCTGAAAAGTTATTATCTTATCGTTCGAGATAGTTTCGGACATTTTGAACAACTCCATTTCATTTAAATGGAGACTTTTATGCTAATATTTTCTGTCTTATAAAGATAAAATATTAATAAAAGAGATCATATTCTAAATACCATTCTTGGAATAAATTTCATTTTTCATATAAATATTAATTAGACTAGAAATAAAGCTAATAGTTCGTTCCATTATCATAAATCGGGATATGATTTCAAGTCTAATGATCAATGCATAATGAAATTTAAACTCTAGAAAAAAGTTCTCTCTTTTCAAAATTTCATTAAGTGCATAATCGGAACAAAATAATAAAAAAAAGATAAGAAGCGGGGAAAATGCAATGAAAAGGAAATTTTTTCCCGACTCTTGGAAACTGAAATTCTGAATACCGAATTCTTAAAAATAACGACTAAAATTATAATGGATGGAAGAGTAATTACACTTTCTTTCCATTTAGAATATCATATATTTTTGATTATTTTCTTAATATCTTAAAAAGAATGATTATCTGTAATCAGATAACTGTCTCATTTTTCTAGTTGTAGTCTCGACGCCACTTTTTCATTACGTTTAACATTTATAAGAACGAGAAATATTTGTTTGATATATTTGTGTGAATTTCTTTTATGGAGATATTTTTCGTCTGGTGTCTGGAATGCGTTCTTTAAAGCCTGAATTCATATGGATTCGCTGTATGCTAATAACTATACACAACAGTATCAATATTTTGTAGAAATCTTCTCTGAAAATTTGAATTTCGTCATACAATACAAAGACATCTATAGACACTTTTGAAAGCAAAGTAGAATAGGTAAACCACCACCAGACATGGTCCCATTCGAGAGGTGAGTCACATGCAGATTTATGAAAACTCGGAGGAAAGTTATGTACCCGATGCCTATGGAAAGCTGCAAAACTGCTTATGTACGTCTATCCTGTATTATTATATCACACATTTTACAACAATTCCGCACCCCCTCTCTCGACATTTTCGAGCATATCAATAGATGTATATGGCTGTCAATGCAGTAACATGCAAAATAACTGCCATGCTGGCATTATGGTAATGAAGCGGCCTATAACAGTCTCATAGCCGGGTTCGAATCCTGGAGAAAGTATGTTATTTTGACGTGCAGTGTTTTTGCATCAGGAAGACACTTAAAATATTGTCAAGTCGAAAATCCTCTCGAGAGATTGCTGATAGGGAAGACGGAGAGGGTACCTTGTATCCGTTCCCCGACGTTCTTTCCATAACATCCATAATCAAACGGCGGGAATTCTGCACCGCCATCCTACAATCCTGACCCACCGCCAATCGTCGGTGCAAACATCTATGCATTGTAGCCTACATAATACAGTTGCATAACAAAATGCATATTACATATTAGCATTATTTATTTACGCTATTACTAAAATACACTTACGACTGAATGTGTTTTGTGTAGTATCAATACACCAATCATTTCCAATAGTGCCTAATTTGCATAATAAAATACAATTTATCTAATACTAATATACTATTTGCTATTGCCATTAAGTTTTTATATATTTGGTTAAAAATGTTCCAATCATTAAAAACATTGTCTCTATCACGTGTGATATACCATGCCGAGGCAGAATCGTACACTCACTGTCATGCATCATATTTAATGTGATGTAAGATGCAAATACTCAGTTTTCAATATGCATTGCATCGTATTTATTACATTAACCGAAACGATCCAAAGAACATTAGCATAGTTTAAAAAATAAAGAAAAAATATATACTGCTAAATTTTACGATTTTTGCGCAGCTAAGTTAAAATAAAGGATTTATCTTAAAATATCTATAATCTGAGAGCAAGAAGATAAAGTTAGAATTAATTAAAAATGCAAACATTTACTAAAAACTCATAAAAGGGAACTTATGTTGGCACGTAACTAAAGAGATGCCATGTTGCCATTACTGCAGGAGGGCGAAAGGTAATAAAATCGTCGCAGTAAGAAAAATTATTGAACTTAACTGACAAAAAATTGGTTCTTATGGCATGTGAGGTAACTAATAAGATTCATTGTATCTCTTTGCATCAGAAAAAAGGAGAAGACACGCACAGGTTCAGATATACTGTGGCACATCACACAACAGAATATAAGAAAAAGTGAAAATTGTTTAAATATTTGTCAAATGTTTGAGAAGTAGTATGCTATAAAAATGTTTCTCAGTATTCTAGTTCCTTTTTATTACATTATTTAAGTTGCCGTTTCATAAACTCTTATATACATCATTTCTGATTTTATCAAATAATTTCATTTTTCTAACTAATTTTTCTCTTTTCTTTTGTAGATATTTTCTTTCTTAAGATTTTTTGCAGTTAATCAAATCATTCTTCATAAAATATGTACTATTCAAAGTTTACTTCTCCGATTTCAAACATCTTGTCAGTTCGAACATGCATAATGTATTCTTTAAATGAACACATTCAGAAGCATTTAAGTTAAAAATATGAATATGAGCAGCAAAACGTTTTAATGTGTAGAAAAAATAATATCTGGTAAAAGAAATTTGTGTGCCCTTATTAGAATAATATTTAGTTTAATACGCACATTTAATTTCGTTTTAATGCGCACACTTAATTTTTAATGTAACATTTCAGCAATCTGAAATTGAAAATAAAAGTAGAATGTTGGCATTTCAGTCTGATGAATCTGAAACATCTGAATGATGTTTCAGATCAGTCGTTTTCAGTTGTTGTTACAACTGAAACATCTGAATGATGTTTCAGACGTAACGACGTAGCGAGGAAGGCAGCAATGTCCCGACACCAAAACGCAGTCGGCCAGCGCTCCACTGACACAGTACAGTGCAGTTCTGAAGTTCTCAAGACAGTGCCACCAATGCAGTTCGGAAGACAAAGGCTCTTCAATAGATGACAACCTTAGTGTACAGGAGGTACTTCTCTATGTAATAGAACTTGACGGCTTGTTAGCCACTAATGACATTCCAAAGAAAGTAGGAAAACAGATTAATGAACATTCCTTAAAAGTGTTTAAACTTGTCACGGAAAACAAATCTTAAAATCGACAACCTAGAAGGCCAACTGGAGCAAATTAATAACATCGAGGACTATATGAGAGGGGCTGTGGCAACGGAAAAACAAACTTACGCCAATATGTCAAAGGAAGAATCTCCACATCTACAGCCAGATCTCAAAATAAGAAACAAGTACAAGAATATGTGACCATAATTGATCTCAAAAAGGACTTAACTTCAGACGAGGTAAAAGACAAAAGAGTAAAACACATCGAACCTGGAAGATTAAAAGTAGGATTTCTAGCAGTCAAAAATGTTAATAAGGGAGGGGCTCTAATACAGGTTAACGAAAACGAAGAGCTCTAAATATTAGAAGCTATTAGAGAAAATAAAAAATTAAAAACAATAGTAGAACCAAAAAGACCGCACTAAATAAACCCACATATAGTCATTTACAATGTAAACAAAGACATAGAAAAGGAAGAGTTAAAGGGAAAATTTGTGACTTAAAATAAGGAAGTGCAAAATGCAGAAATAGACATTCCTTCTCCATGAACGAAAGGTTTGAGAAACACTGGGTAGCCTCAATCAACCCCACTGCGTTCAGACACATAATGAAAACCAAACATCTTGGTTTCCAATGTACAAAAACAACATACGAAAATTCCTTCTGATAGCGCAATATTTTAAGTTTAGGGATGCAATCCCTCAATAAATGTACGGAGAACATAAAGTGCGCAGACTGCGGCTCTAAGGATCATCAGAAAAAGTTTGCAAAAAAGAATCGCCCAAATACATAAACTGCCATTAGATAAATGTTCAGTTTAACAGAGGATTCGACACCCATCATGACAGCCGAGCCAAAGATTGCGCGAGCTATATAAGAGAGCTCCATAGATATAAGCAAAGAATAGATTATGAGTAAAATTAAAGTAATACAAATTAATCTTCAGCATTCTAGGTATACAATTACATAGTTGAGAGAACACCTTGAACAAAACTCTTAAATTCAAATAGCATGCACGCAGAATCATATGTTTGAGACAACTAATTTCGTGGTTTTCCAACAATGTACAGACAGTTTTAAGCAAACTAAACCGAAAAACAGAGATCATACTAACGGATCAGGCGTTGCCAGCGCTACAGGCACTAAGTTCAAATACTATACAGTGTGCTTACAAGCAGCACAACCCTTCTTAATAGTATCAGTCTACTGCCCAGTGCTGGCCTCATTAGAAAATCTTATAAAAACCAATAATCATTAATGTTCCAATAATCATTACGGGAGACTTCAACGGGAAACATATAGTCTGGAGTCCGGCACAACCAGATTTGAGGGATCTAAAAATATGTGAATGTCTCACAGCAACGAACTCAGCATTCATAAATAGTCCAAATAACAATCCGACGTTTTCTGGTTCAAGAAGAAACTCGTGGGGCGATCTTGCCCTACTTAGGAAGACGGGACCTATAGAGACCTCACACTGGGAAGTTTTAGAAGAACCTAACTTAAGCCACCACAACTACATCTAGTACGAATAGAAAACTTGGACACACAACGTAACAGCAACCATGAAATGAAGCTTAGACTGAGTCAGATTGAGACAGATCGTAAGAGAGAGGTACTTGCCAGTTCCAAAATCACGGAGAATAGCTGACATAAACGATCATATCGAAATAACAAGAAAGCTCACCCAAGAGGCATACAAACAAACCAGGAAAGTAAGCAATACTAACAACTCATAGAAAAGCAACTTTTGTGGAACCAAGATTTTACAATCACAAGAAAAATGTACGAGTTTTAAGGCGGCTCTACCAACGTACATCTGCAGATAAATGCAAAAGAATGAGAGAAATTTATAAAAGTGAGCAGGCCATCTATCAAAGGATGATCTTTGAGGCTAAAAGGGAATCTTGGGACACCTTTCGGGAAAGCGTACGGATCTTCTCTCTTCCTGTGGATCGTATTACGACTTAGTCAAGGGTAAGAGCCTGGGACCACTACAACTAATTACTATACTCAAAATGGATGGGACTACAGCAACATCAGTCGAGGGTACATAAGAGAAATCATTAAATATCACTTTCTCTATGACAGTCCGCATCACAGGTCTATGAGAGAAACAACAAGCATCCATTCGAATATCTCGAATCCATCCTTTACGACTACGGAGATACGTAAAGTAAACGAAAAGACGAAAAGCTTCAGGCTTGTACATGACTTCATCGAGGAATTAATGATCACGAATTAGAAATATCTTGCCACACTATATAGCGCATGCCTTAAGACGAGATACTGCCCTAAAGAGTATAAAAATGAAAAATAAGTCTTATTTAAAAAAGAAGGCAAGGATAAGAAATACCCAAACGTATGTAGGCCAATCTGCCTCCTCTTCAAATTGGAAAATGTACTGGAGAAGCTTATCGCGCAAAACTCGAAAGATGCCGTGTCATAAACAAAGCACAATACGAATTTACGAAGGAAAGGAGTTCATTTGCCACCTCCCTGAGCACATACGCGCCAACAAACAATCAGGGCCTTTCTACATGCGTAATCACATCAGACGTAGCCTCAACAACTAACCATCTCTGTTAGTCAGCATCAATTCAGACAACGTAGATGTCCAGAAAACATCTTCCGACTCATCAGCAGCTACTGACATAAAAACGAGATGTAATCAGCATTATAAACAACTACCACAAATCTGCCCCCCAAGGGTTTAACATTGGTCCCATATTGTGGAATGTCTTAATCGGCGTTTGATGTTAACTTCGAAGACAGCCCACAAATATAAGCATATACGGATGATTTCCTCCTGATCATAAACGGGGGAAACAGAACAACAGTTGAAAACAAAGCAGCAAAGGCGCTAGCCTTCATCACAGATCAAATTCAAATTTAGCTTCAATGTAGGTAAGATGAAAATGATTGACTTTCCAAAAGGGAACAAACTCATTAAAAGTCCACCCAGGATAAAAGCAAAGCAGATCTAAAAAAAATTAAGGCATCCTAAAATGCTCAGGATTCCTGCTAGTTGAAAGCTTACATGGATTCCTCAGCTAACGATGATAAGAGATAAAACCTAAAGCCTTATAAATAGTCTTAATCAAATAGTTAACGGCAAATGGAAGCTCAAAGGGATACTACTGAATGAGCTCTACCTGCGAGGCGTCGAAAGAGGATGACTGGGACAGTTAAGTTTCGTCAGAAGTTCCTACAAATGAAACGTTCCGGTCTTCTAAACCTCACAAAAGCCTTCACCACAACATATATGGCAGTCCTCCAAAGCATCTCCTGCGAATCATACACAATCAAAGGCTGTTAATGCAACGACCAGGATGATATAATTGACCTATAGTGCCCATCTGAGAGGTGAAATAGGCGAAAGAATAATTATGGTCTTTTTTAAACTTCTTTGCATGCTGCCGTGTTAGTTATCTCTTTAGAACGTAGTAGAAAATTTAAAACAGGATTCAAGTGAGCTCGTTTTCAATTTTTCGTATGTATTTCGAAATCGATGGCAAAGCGCATGGTGATTTTCTGAAAGCTCATTTCCGGAACAAAGGTTTAAAATCCCTTATGATATTGTTATGTAATATTAACCAGACAAAGCTTTATGACGGAACAAGGCTCATCTTCAAAAATCTATTGGTGATGTATTCAAAACCACCGTAATCACAGGGAATGATGCAAGTGAAGACGCATTCATTCTTCACTTTTCGTTGGTAGCCGGTGATTCAAATATGTTGTTACATTTCAAGCGAGTGCAGTTTCCTGTACGGTTTGCTTTAGCTATAAGTATGAACAAGCCACAGAGTCTATCATTTTCCGTGGAGAAGTTAACTTGGAAACGTCACGTACATCAGATGGCCAGTTATACGTACTTTGCTCAAGAGTACGCTCGCCGGACAATTTGTTCGTGTATGCTCTGGACAGACAAAGGAAAAACATTGTGTACCCTGAAACTTTGTGATAAAAATACTGTTTATTTTGCATCTAAATAAAATCTACAGTTTCATTTGAGCTTGTAAAATTTTGTGCAATTCACCTGCAACGAAAACAAGAGGAAAATCACTGCTCACCTGAGAATTGAATAAATTACTGCATGCCCCTAAATAAAGCCTCTTCAGTCTGCGTAAAGCCACGGTACCTCCTAGTACTTCAGCTAGTCCGTCGCATAGTTAATGTATACAAGGTGTCCCAAATAAAAGCATACCCAGACCGAATTTCATTTCAACACTGCTTTTGTTAATACATGCGTAACATGGATTTACATATAACATGCTACTACAAAACTCAGAATTTTCATAACTACATCGCACAGATTAAATTAGTAAGCTTTTTGGTTTGGCTTATGGATACGTTTTATGGGATCCGTCTCTTCAAGTTTTATAAAATAAAATGCTACGTACAGAAAATCGAAATTTTAATAATTATTAAGTACTACGGCCATAGTGCCAAAGGATTGTTGATATATTTCTTACTATCATTTAAATTGGGAAGTTGATAATTCATTTAGACTAAGATGGAATTTTATTTGAATGAGAACAAATTTCTGTTTGAATCTGCAGATTACACAATGAACATGAAACAAACTATTAAAAAATTGAAATATTTCTTCAAAATGCGTACTATAAAGACATCACTCGGTGAGTCCATGGAGTTTGTGACGTTATTTATCTAGATTTATTGATAAGCCTGACCTAATATTCTTATGCAAATGAAGTATTAGCTCCTCGATTGGAAACCGTTCCGATACTCCACTTGATAAAATGTCTCCACTTGAAAATGCTAGGCTTAGTGAGAAATATGGATCGCCTGAAGTCTTAATCGGGGAAAGAAATTTTATGTACCTCTGCGGATAAAAATAGGTTTTATGAAGTGTTCCTTTCAATATTGAAAAACATGAAAATTTCTTCCAGACTTTCCAAAGAAAGTTCCAGACATAAGTGATATAAAATCCTTGATTTTCCTAGAATTAGTAGCTAATGAAGGAATACAAATGTTACATATAGATCTTGCTATGTGAAATATATAAAAAAAGTACTTAATATATTGTAGAGAAGAAAACTGGTTATTAAGTTAAAACTGCGAAATATATTATAGTTCTGTTGACAATTGCTATTGATAAAGTAAATTAAATGCCTTATATTTGCTTTTTATGACCAAAAAAGTGCAAGGCTTAAAGAAATACATAAATAGATTAAGTATAAATCTGCGGCAATTTTACATGATAATTTTTCCATCAAATTTGAAATCAAAACTCTTTCATATCTAAATACTAATCTTTAAAGATAACTTACTTTATTACAGTATTTGTAAACGCAATAAAGCCTCCGTTCTTGACTTACTTAGCATAAGCGTTAATGTCAAAAGTAAATCATGTAATAATTTCCACATGCATTTTTTATTAACAGATTACAATCCAGACAAGTTAAGCATTTTCAAATAAAAATTTAATGACAGCGTTCTGGAATATTTTAGAATCTTTTTATGGAGAAACGAATATGTCATCCGGAAATCCAACATAAAATGTACGTATGGTCTGTTGATGTTAATATTTTAAAAGTAGAAAATCTCATTCGAAGATTAAGATGTAATGAAGGAATTAGCTCTTTTTGTCACGCAATAGCCCCATAACACTTGTTTTGAGAAAATGAATTTATTATGCATTCACTGCTAGTTCTTGATTCTTTCTTAAGCTCTGCGGAATGCAGTTCCGGTAGACATATCAGAGGTTGTAAATTGGAGATTTATTCCTATGTATGATATGAAAGAACTAATATCTTCATTACTTTATCTGAAACACGAGACAGATCAATGAAAGCCATACCGATTTATCTTAATTTAATATCTAAAATTTTAAAATTATTATTTATATAGAAGAAGAGAAATTGAAACTATATTTTATCAAGAAAATTACTAAATCATTGGTTTATATTTCATTTCCGAATTGCTGTTAGAATCATCAATAGAATGGTTCGTGGCAAAAGAATTTAGAGTTTAAAATAATTATTTGGTGTAAAAATAATTTCCTTCTTAACATAATAATATTCTTCATTTAATATAAAATAAAATGCGCAAAAAGACATATTATGAATCATAACATAATTTCATAATATGCCTTTTTGCTCATTTCATTTTATTATTCCTAAATTGAGAGTTATAAAAAAGCTTCCTGACATAGCATTGCGAAATGTTTTCTAAATCAAATTTCTGTGAGTAAAATAGACTTTTTGACTTTTTCGCATCAATTTATAACAAATCATTTGGTATTTTTTAAATATACACTTTTTACTACTTTCTATGAAGCAAAGGAAGTATTGTGATCACCAAAAATTTTGGGTATCATATTTTAACGAAATTAAATTTTAACCGCTCTCGAAAGCATTTGAAAGATGTTTTGAGGCACATCGTTACGTACGGACAGCAAAAAGGAATATTTTTGACAAAATGGAGTATACAATGGATTTAAAATTGATTCAGAAAAGATTATTCTTGACGACTGTACGTATGTACGTAAGTATGTATATATATCTCACTTAACTCAAGAACTAACAGCCGTAGGTAGAACGTTGAAATTTTGTATGTGGGGCTGCTATAACATATGCACCTCCCCTTTTCGTTGCAATAAGCTGAAAAACTCATATATATATATATATATATATATATTCTCACACCTTATGTACGTATCTCGCATAGCTCAAAAACGAGCAGCCTCAGAACGTTGAAATTTTGTATATAGGACTGCTATAACATGTGGATGTGCACCTCTCTTTTTGTTTGCAATTTGTCTTTTTGTCACCAAAAGTGTATATGTATATACCCGCTCTGTTACTCGGCTCAGTGAGCTCCGTTTTTTATTTCCCCTTATGTGTTGGTAAATTGCGTACTTTTTGCTTTCAAAATGATTGAATTATGTTGTTCTTATCTTTTGGTCAAGATTTTTATACCTTTAGTACATCTGCATGCAATATTTGTAGAAATATCAACAATTTAAAAGTCGTTTAAGTGCGATTAAAAGTAATTAATTTTACTATAGCAGCCATATTTTTTTACATTTCAAACTTTGCAGAATAGTCGATTTTTGGCCAATCTAGAGAAACTAAACTTCGCAACAACAAAGACAACGCCTTCTTTTATTATTGCGAATTTAATCATGCCTAATATTTTCTGGAATTTATTCGAGGATATGAGTGTTTAAGATTTACTTCGTAATTTTTAATATTAATATTTTGAGTTTTCATGTATTTTTGCCTTGTCGCTAAGTGAGAACTGAATTAATTTAATAGGAAATACTGAATCGTGTGTGAAAAACTGTTTCTTTTTTGTTTGTTTGTTTGTTTAATTTCTTTTATCCACTGATCTAGATTTATTATAGTATTTCAATAGAACATGTTGAAACGATTAGATAATTCTTTAGATAATGTAATTTTTGTGCATTTTGAGTTATAAATTGAATGAGATGTAACGATGCTAAATGAACCTAGCGCCGGAGTGTCGCTATGGTAAACAAATATAGTGAATTTTGAAGAGTGCATTTATTCTGTTGTGGTTTATGCACTATCGACGCAGTCGATTTAATTCAATCCAATAAGTTTAAATGAAATGCAAGAAAAATGCATACAATTTAATATTCCGTACAAGAAAGTCATGTGGTGTACACATCAGATTTTTTTATTCTTACATGTTGGTAAGTTTTGCATATTTTGCTTTAAAAGTGATTGTATTATGTAGTGTTTATGTTCCTGTTAAGGTTCTTGAGTCTTTAGTTATTCTGCATGCAATTGTTGTAGAATTATCAAGAATATAAAGTCCCAAGTTGAACCTAACGAAACACCATTTGTTTACATCCGAAACTCAGTAAACAATGAATTAAGTCAGTTTGTGCACCAACTTCAATGTCGTTTTTCCGGGGTGAGACCCAAAGTAAACTTTCAGTTTTGTGCACCGAAAAATCTATCTCCTCTAGCAAAAACCAAATCGCTGTTTTTGCGTAGAAACTCTAATTTTAATTGTAAAATTTCTTTTCTTAACTATTTTTGATGTTTTATGCTTTTCTGTGTTTTACAATTTTTAATGAGATATTTTGAGTTTCTACGTATTTTTGCTTTGCCACGAAGGGAGAACTGAATTAATTGAGAGAAATTTATCTCTAATGAAATTCGAGGAAATAATTTTAGATTAAATGCAGCAAAAATATTGTATAATTTAACAATTCAAGTAATTAATTACTGTTATTAATGAATAATTGTTAATAATTTATTATTAAATTTAATATTATTATTAATGCAAGGAAGTCATGGGGTGTCCACATCAGATTTTTTTATCCAGTGAAAATGTTTCACGGAACAAAATGATTTCCACGTCATTAGCAGAATGCTGACTAGTTTTGACAATTGAGATAACTTAGTGTTTGAATTCATAAGTGCCATTTCATTCCCGAAATTTAGTACTTAACAACTGAGTGTTGTATTTAGACTTCTAAATTTAAAGCTCAAGATTTATATGTTTAAAACATACTTTACTATTTTAATTATTCATGTGTTTATTTCAAGAAGGCTATTTTCCATTCATTGCATAAAAGTTTCCGTATAAATTATGTTAAAGAGATGTTTGAATGAATATGGAACCAGTAGTTTAGAACAATTTATAGAAATTCTTAACATCTAAAATTTGTTTATTTTATGTGCTTAATTAAGTACGAAACTCTCCGAGCTTTTACAGTTATATTAAAACAAAAAATTCTTTCATATTGAGCATTATTGATATTTCTTTCAGTTACCTTAAAATCCTAAGACTACTTTAGGCAATTAATAAAAAAAAGCTATTTTATTTTCAGCAATCAGTGGTTTTTAATATAAATATTAAAATACTTTCAGTATTTGTAAAATGTGCAATTATCAATCATCTGAAATCGAGAGATTTTGGATTTCATTCATTAATAATTTATCATGCAAAACTGAAAAAATAGTACATATAAAAAAAATTTAATTTTCTCTCTTCGCTAGCTGTACAGATTTTAACTCGAATTTTACATCACTTTGTTTATCTTCCTCTGGTTATTGTTCCACATTTGTCAATGAAAATATGTTTAAAGGATAATCCACATCTTAGCATTTGAAATGTTATCATAATTCGCCATTTTGAAAATAATATGTGGAAGAAAGATTTGACTCTGAGGTTCTGCGATAACGTCAATAAGACCTTTTTTCTATAAAGAATTTTAAGAACAGTTGCAATAACTGAATAATTTACTGACATCAGAAATAGAAAAATATGTGATTATTTGGATATTTAATCGTTAAATTTTATTTTAAATATAATTAAAAATATAGCTGATTAAAATATAACTGAAACGTTCGAGGTATACAAAAATATTCAAAGAATTAACCAAGAAATATAGCAAAAATACGAACTTAGCTAAGGAAAATGTTGAAAAATATTACTGAAGAAAATAGAACTGCAGAGATGTAAGTGAAAACTGTTGAAAGATTCCAATATACATCATCTAAACGTAGTTAATTATGTTAATAATTTAAAGATCGTCATCTTAATTCACAAACATAATTCATTTATTACCAAAAGTTTTATTTAGTTTGTATAAGACATTGTGTGATGTTAGGAAATTTAGGAAGTGTGAATACTTAAAGTAAGTTAGAGAGACTTATATTAGAACATCATTAGTCGAATTAAGTTACAGTAGCTTATATCATGAACTAACTCTATTGTTATTATTAATGATCTAAATGTGGAATCCTATTTGAGACGAAATTTCAATGAAATCTAATATAGGCTAGTTTATTAGCATCGTAATAAACCACAACTTAATTAGCTCCTTGCGGATTTAAATGTGATATTAGACTTAGAAATAGTCCCAACTTATTTTAAGCTTCCTTACTCAATTTATTACAGCATTCAGATAAAACTATAAAAGCAATTTATGAATTAATTTTTTTGTATGTTAAAGTAAACCAATTCTAGTGCTACCTAGAACTGAGATTTCAGTACACTAAGATTCAAAAACCATAACACATATTTAAAAAATAACACGAAGAATAAACTTATTTAACATATTTTGGGGATCATTTTAGATAACAACTAGGAAGTAATAACTGCAAATTTATCAATAACTGTATTTTGCACAGGCTTTTTCAGAATTTGATAAATAACATGGTTTTACAAATTTATGCGCAATTTATTGATTTTATGTCATTTATCCAAATGACATAAAATCAATAAGTTGTTTTTTAAATAATTTCTTAATTCATTACGCATATTTTCCAGAAATTTTTAAATTTGTTAAGGCTATAATTCCTTAAAATGTAAAAAATATATTAGCAATAATATAAAGGAAAGTGAATCAGAAGCAAAATTCCACACATTTGTTTACCAAGAGATTTCGGATGCTCTCACATCTAATATTGTTATCGTATATCAAAACATTGAGGAAGAAAACTACTCTTGGGAGATATTTCATGTTTTCTCACACGATGAAAAGCAGCCAATCACCTCGAACTGTTACGTAAAGTAAAACAAATTAGACATAATTAGCCACGAAAATGAAATTTCGATTCTGATTGCTTGAAAGATAAACAAGCTGTAACATTTTTTCGTGGAAAGAAAAGAAACTTCCATTTTCCTTTTATTAGTACACTGGTTATCATTAATTAAAAAAAATTTCAAAATGACGATTACTGAAAAATTTACATCGAGCATTTAATGAAAATGACTCACAGTATGCAACATGAAAAGAATTACCAGGCAATTATGGTGTTACAGAAATTAGCTTATGCATAAAATAAAGAAACAGGATGTATCAGTTTGGCATAGAACAATTACCTTCAATATGGAGTATAATCATTCATAGAAGCAATACAGCACATGCAGCGATCTGCGATGCTGTCAATTATGCAGTCTATCAGTTCCTAGAAAGTGAGAGTCATTGCTCTTTCAGAGCAGTTGCAAGCTTGGCAAGGGTCTCAAAGGAAGGACTGAGAGAAGCTATACGTCATCAAGCATCCCAATCATGCTCGATAGGATTCAGTTCCGATGATCGAGCTGGCTATTTAAGGCACTAAATTATTTGCTGCTGAAGATAATCATCCACGATGCGAGCTCTGTGAGGTCTAGTGTTACCGTTCTGTAGCAGAAAGTTATCATCTGTTGCCTCGGTACAAGGGCGGACATAAGCATCAAGGATGTAATCTCTGTAGGCCTGACCATTCATGGTTGCACGTGGAACTACACGGAGATCTGTGCGTCCACCCGAAGAGATACCACCCCCAACACAGACACTGCCATCATCTCTTTCACGGATGTTTGATTGATGATAATGGGTTCAAGGTTCTCTTCAAATCAAACAACGCCTAGAGGCTGAATACATCCGTAAAGAGAACGGCCTTCCACTGATCTGCTGAAGCTGTGGACATGTTGACATGCCAAACTCAAACGTTCCCTTCTATGACGTGACGAGAGCGGCAAGCAAACGGCTGGTCGCCTTGAGTACAGACCTCCTCCGTGAAGCCTTCTACGCACTTTTGACGTTGACATCAACCTTCTGGTTGCCGCAGCAAGGGAAGATCTGAGTTGAATCGAGATGTGGTTTTATTCCTTTGTGCACATAACAGCAAATATCGGTCACTGGCGTCGTTTTAGCTGTTGGCCGTCCTTCGCTGAACATCTTGGATGCCGAATCTTTCGTTAGAAACTGTTCCCAATATCTATGAACCGCAAAAGGAGGACATTGCTGTATGACTTTGTCCTACCTCTAACCTCCCAATAGTTCTCCATCGCAGTTCTTCGGGCAAATGATGCCTGTTGGTCATTGTTACAATTTATTTATTTTTAAATTGTAACAATTTCGTATCTCAGCATCACAGAGAAATTTGCAGCCTTGCTCTGAAACATGCATTTTAGGCTCCTCACACATGACGTATTTCGATTCAACCCAGTAATTTGTACACTGCAGTTTTACTCCAATTCTTATTTAGTAGCATATTCAAATTTTATACTTTACTTTTGTGGTAGTTATCGCTATTTCAAATAGATTAGTTGAATAATAATTCCAAAATAATTGTTTGCCGTAAACAGAAATAGTTTTGATAATGCTTTAATAAAATGTATTTGCAAGAAATCCGAAAGAAGGTATGTAATCTGAAATGAAGGAGACACAGCGAAAAAAATGAAAACAAATAATAATAATAGGCCGGAAATCCTGGCTGGATTTTAAACTGCAGAAACCTGTACAACAAACGCAGAATAATTGGGAAAGTAAGCATTTGAACTGTAATCACAAATATTTACTCCATACCAATCGACAAGTGCCAATTATAGCAATAGTTAATAAAATATGTAATTTAAATTTATTGGACATTCGCAATCTAATCAAGAAATTAAAATGTTGAACTTGCAGACTCCAGAATATTAAAAATCAGAGACAGTCTCCTAAAATAGAATATAAATTTTGTTATTTATATTCTTTCGCATTTTTTGGAAACACAAGGCATAGGAATCATATATAAAGAAAAATTAGTGATTTTATTACCTTTGCGTAACACGTACGCATATATAAATATTATTTATACCCAGTATTCTTTCTTATAGCTATATTCTTCTCTCTTTCAACTATTATTCTTATCAGCCCAAAGAGCGTTAACCCAGAAGGGCGATTAATTTCGTTTTGCATTTTGCATCGATTCACTTTACAAACTGTTGTCACCAAATATTATAGCCCTATATTATATTTAAAGAAATTAGATAATGAAAATTCTGCATATATGTATGTATATTTTTCGCATTTTGATAAAACAACAGTACCTGGAGCCATAAAATTTTGAATAATGTAATCCTCCACCGAATATCAGCATCTGGAAGCCCTAACTTGGAATTTGGAATTTGTTTTATTATCTATTTCATATTTTGCCAGACATTAAATAATTTTTGATTAACAAACTCAACAATTTCAAAGCGAGCAATGGCAACACTGTCCAGAAAAAAACATTTACAGCTATGTGTATTTTAAAATTATTTTGCGATATTAGTGTTGAATTGAATTTTGTGGTTTAAGTGCGAAGAACAAGATATTTAATAAATAAAGGTAACGCACAAACCTTTAAAAAAACGCCCTTTAATATAAAATATAATAAATATCAAATATAATAAAATAATATAAAATGATAATAATAATAAATAATAATAATAATAAAATCTGAAAGATTTCAGATTTTAAATTACGTCCAAAGGAACGCTTTTTTAACGTTTTGTGCATTACCTTTATTAAATATCATGCTCTTCGCATATAAACCATAAAATTCAGTTCAACTGCAATATCGCAAAATAATTTGAAAATCAGCACATCTTTTTCCGATACACAGTTTCGCCCGTTGGAGATAAAAAGGTTTTTTTATTATCGTTGTTATTATTATTATTATTATTATTATTATTATTATCATCGTCATCACAGCAGAACTTAAATTATCAAGACTATAAATATTGTACTGGATATATATCACATTATTACCATAGAGGAAGATACACTGAGTGGTTAATTACATGCTTACGAAGCGACAGCAGGAGGAAAAGTGATGCGTATTTATAGCTCGGAAAGTTTTTTTCTCCTGCTCATGCATCGCCAAATATTACTTGCCTATTGACATAAGATTGCTATTTTCGACTTATCATCCATTGCTTAATCATGCCCTCAAATGCTTATTTACTGAGTTTACTCAAGTATTGATTATCGCCTTCGGCGTGGTGTATTTTATTCCGTACACCTCTAGTTTAAAAAAAAATAATGGCCTCTGGTATAATGATTACTCACTAGTTAGTACTCTTAGTAGTTGAAGCTAGAAGCAGAGATAGGTTAAAAAATCCAAGATCATATTAAAACTAGTGCATTTATCATCATTTGTTCTATTGTCCATATATGCAACGGTATTTTGAAATTTACCTGAAAGTTCAAATTTACTGACATTAAAAGCAATTACTAAAACTTACTTCTAATGTAAGGAAATTTAGGATGATCGATTTACATTTAAAATGAGCTTTCAGTCCAAATTCGGATCTGAAATATACAGAGATATTTAGTTTTTGACCATGCAAATAGATTCTAAGAGATCTCGTCTTCTATTTTTAGATTTTACTTCTCCAAATCTTTTAAGCGTTTTAACTGCTAAAGAAGAATACCTATTCTCAGATTTCCCTCTATTGTTCGGTTTGCAAATGCATTTTCCCCTGCATGTGTTAATTAAAACTGTACCCTCACTTTTTACTACCTTGAATGAAGTAAAAGAAGTATTGTATAGGAGCAAAATTTCGGGTATCATATTTTATTGAAAATATCTATTTTGATCGCTCTCGAATCCATTTAAATGATGTTTCCCCGTAAAATCTGTACGTACGGACAGAATAAAGGACTCTTTTTTCCAAAACGGATTGAAAAATGGATTTAAAATGGACTGAGAAGAGACTTTTTTCGCGATATAGATACGTACGTATGGAGGTATCTCGCATAATTCAAAAAAAGTGACCCTCTGAACGTTGAAATTTTGTATATGGGATAACTATAACATGTAGTCGTGCAGCTCTCTTTTTGGTTGCAATCAGCTGCCCCAAAAATATATAAATATATATATATATACCTGCTCTGTTATCCCGCTCGATAAACTTAGTTATTTTTTTCTTCTTATATATTATATAGTAATTATTATTATATAGTAAATTTTGCATTTATTGCTTTGAAAGTGATTAAATTTTGTTGTTCTTATGTTGCGGTTAAGGTTTTTATGCCTTTAATTAATCTGTATGCAATAGTTGTATTTCGAACTTGCTAAGTGCTACTAAGCCTAACGAAGCCGCTAAGTGTTTATATTTGAAAATCCTAATAATTAATTCAATTTCTACACCAAATTCAGTGTCTTTTTTCTTGCCCGCTGGCCGATTTGCTTGTTTTTCTGTATTTTACAATTTTTAATGAAGATGCTTTGCGTTTTTATGTATGTTTTCCTTGTCGTGGAGTGAGAACTGAATTAATTGAATAAGAAATATATCTGTCATGAAATCTGAGGAAATAAGTTTAAACAAAATGATTTGTATTATTTCATCGGCCGTACGAGAAAGTCATACGGTTTCTACGTCAGATTTTTTACATTTTGTTGTTGTACGTACAATACCATAAATCATTTGCTATCATTTCTAACCATACGGTACATTCGATTATATATATATATATATATATATGTGTGTGTGTGTGTGTGTGTGTGTGTATTGATATATACGATAAAAAATGTGTAAATCTGATTTATTATTTAATTTAGTATTAGTCTCTTAATTCCTCATTTTTAATTTGTGTATTTCGCCTCTCTATACTAAAATTATTTAAAACATTTATAGATTGCATCATTTCTAGATTAATCTATTCCAAAGAGCATGCGTAACGCTCATGACGTAGTTAATTCGGAACCTAAACTCTGTGAACTGAAACCTTTCTAATCTAAACCAAAATCTTTCTCTTAACAGACTGCCATATTGTACATAATTGCGTACTTTGGCTTTAACTTCTGTGCAGCTTGGACGGTATTTCGAAATGCTCTCTTCCTATCGCAACAGTGTCAAAAATTTAAATGTTCTGAAAATAGCCAGGATTAGAGTGCCAAGTAAATTGCGACCACAAATATCAATTGAAAGAAAATTGAATATTTAATATTACTCGGCTGCCAAGTTTCCTAATCACCACGGATTTAACAATTTAAGATTCCAAGCAATCAGAATTCTTTCTCTTCAATAAGTCATGTAAGTGCTTCGCCATCTGTATTTCTATGTTTCTGCATCTCGGTGTTTCTACAAATTTGTTTTTCAGCTCTTCTGCACTCAAAATTCGCTACTTTGGTTTTGTCGTACTGTTAAATACGTCATTACCTAAAATGTGATAGTCTTTAAGAAATTATGGGGTGCGTATTGCGCCCATGATCATGTGTGATGAAGAATGTGTTTCGATAATTGGTCGTGTCCAGCAATAAAAATTATGTTTGACTCGGTCAGGTCTGTCTGCAGTTGTAACGCAGAGACCCAACGCCAATTCGTTGCTGTTTTCTCCGAGTGTTGTATTATTACGTTAAAATTTAACATTATTAATTTATTCGTGGTTGCCATGATCGTGCAAACATAATACTATCAATGCTAGAGTAATTAAAACAACACTAATTAATGCACTGAAAAAGGGTGAAAGGTGCGACATACATTGAATCAAAATATTGGTAAGATAAATGTGTATCAAACAAGTATAGTTATCAAAACCATATCGATAATACAAGCGTAATGTTGCACGTTAATGCGTTGTGTACAGTAGTATGCAAAATTCCGTTCAGTTACTTGGTCCAGTGTTCATTTAAAAGTAAAACAAACACGTTTAGATAAATTCAATCTTAACATTTATAAGGTATTTCTCCCGCCTTCTTCGCGTGCCTTTGTGGTGTAGTGGTCTGCATACTCGACGCATAACCGAAAGGTCCGTGGTTCGATTCCCGGCGAAGGTTTTGCTCATTTTTCATGTCTCCTGCTTCAAAATAACCTAATGTCTCTACACATTTATTGGGAATTAAACAAAAATTTTCTACAACATTTTTTTTCTTATAGGTGTTTAACAGAAGAAGTCATCTACAGTGACTAACGCAGGAAACAATGGTTAGTTTGATAAATACGTACGCGCGAGACAACAATATTTGTTTAAGAAAATTACATATTCCTGTGGTGGCACATAGTCTGTAGAACTAAATAAAAATGAATTCACACACCTTAGTTTTAAGTTAATACATTAGGGTGGTGAGCCCACAATATCAGATAAATTTTAGTAGTGGAAAGAAAATGCTTCTTTGAGGAAGGGGCGCATTTTTTTCTCCGCCGGTACAGAAATTTCTGTAAAACAAAAATAAGAGAAATTAGAACGAATAATCTCCTCTCCATGGCTTCCCTCCGACCGTTGTGCTGATCATTTCTCTCCCCTTTTGCCTTTTACAGGGCTCACGTGAGCAATTTCTCGATCTCAACAACTGCTTCTTGTCTGGCGAAAACTTCCGATTTCCCTCTTGAAACCGCTGCAGGCTCTTTTTCTTCTTCTCGCCAGCCCCCGGCTTCGCGATTCTTGAAGTTCTAAAAATCGCCAATTGTAAGGTAACCCTATGAGGAGTATCCATGACAGAAAGGCGGAAAAGACTTCAGAGGAAACCTAAGTTGGCGAACCTCTTGTAACTCTAAAAATCAACTATCCACCACAATGAAACAAACACATTTTTGAACCTAGCCTCGCACAGGGTCTCACATGGATAGAAGCCTAACGAACTCCCAGTTACCCTCGTGACAAAACCCCTGCGCAGCACAAATGCATACAAAAAAAGCCTTTAGAAGGAGGGTGCAGAAATGAGCCTTTTGGTTAAGGAATTCCCAGGCAACTGTCTGGCAGAGATAAGCATTCTGAGAATCGAAAGGTATTTTTTTTCCTCCAGGGAAATCTCGAAAACAAGGCTATAAATTATGCTCTTTCATCACAAAGTAATAATTTATGAAAATTAATTGCAAATATCAGGCATTTGATTAACTAAATTAAATTAAACACCGAAGAATGTTTTTACAGTTGAAATATAAAAATTACACAGCTAAATTCATGTTTCTTAAGAATGTTTTTACAGTTGAAATATAATAATTACACAGCTAAATTCATATTTTTTAAGAATGTTTCTTTAACACCATAAAAGACTTTACCACCAGAGTCAGAAAATATGGATTCAAAACTTTACCAGAAAGAGCGGTACGTTAAACAAATCTTAATAAACTTTATACGCCAACTAGTGTAATAAACAGAGAACTTTAAAATTTAAGTAAAAATGACCTTAAGGGTCAACCCAACCAAAAATTAAACAAACAGTACAAAAAACAAGTTAAGATTTTGAGTTTTAAGAAGAAAAATTTAATAGTTAACCAAACAACACTTAGGATAAGAGAAAAAAATAACACAAGCAATTTAAATTCAGAGTTAACCAAAACTGCCCTTCTAAAAAAATTAACAACAATTACATTTCAACAGAAAAAAAATAAAATCAAATTAATAACTTCCATTACTGATAACTGAATTAAGGTAAGTTTTACAATTAAGATAAGTATAACTTCAATTACTGATAACTGAATTAAGATAAGCATTGCAATTAGTATAAGTATGTACTACATAACACAAGTGATCTTATTGCAATATTTACCTGTTCTTATTACATTTAGTGGACAGGATGCCTCAAGCTCGGAATAGGAAATTTAATCCCCCACAGGAAAAATTTATTCAACAATCACTAGCAATGGTGTATTGAATCAAGAATGATCTGCAAACAAAGTAAGCCTTCAGTTTTTCTTCCATTTAGCACTCTGTCTGATGTTTTTAATTCCCTGATTTTTAGAAATGATCGTCTTAACATCGTTTTAAATTTCCTTAAACATACCACATTACCACTCCTTAAACATCATATCCGGGTAAGGAAATTATGTCGAAAACTAGATCGTTGATGTCGTAAACAAAGAATGCAACTACATAGTACGGATAATGCAACATCTGCTAAGTTAGACTATTTTGTGGTTACAAAAAGTCCTTTACAAAATTTTAGACCTTTCAGGCATTAAAATAAGTTACGATACTTTATGCGATCATGCGAATATATCATATACTGGCCTTGGCAAGTCTTACCACTAAGCGATATGTAAGATCTTGATATTTTCCCCCTCACTCGCACATAATCACTTAGAGTGTCTTCATTCTACTAAACATAAAGTCTGTCAATTATTTTACATTTAATCAGAATTGCTTTAGATATGACCAATTTAAGAGCAATAAACGCACTTTCTAACAATTAAAATTCTTGTTTCATTATATGAATAATTATAATAGTTATAAACTGAAATTGATTTCATTTATTATATATTGAACTAATAATTTTTATGAACGTCTGAAGCAATCAGTTAAATACATTTCTACCGTTTTCTTCAAATGTGTTTAAAGCCTTGCACAGACTTGAAAACATTCATTGAAAATCAATTTCTAAATCAACTTCTCACTATTAAAATTTATACCGCAAATACACCAAAGAAAAACGTTTTTATCTCTATAGGAAATATAAAAATCAGTTACGAAAGTCAATTAATTACTAAGTCAGTTTCTAAATAAATAAGACTATCTAGAAAATAAATTACTTCGAATAAAGCAAGAACGTATTTTACAGTGGAAGTGAATCATAAATAGATCATCATTCAGACTTATACTCTGAAGGTGAATTAGAAAGCCAAAAGAGATATGAGTAAATAAAATGCTTAAGACAAATATGGCAACCAGTGCTTGGTGTAATATGCAAATGTACTATTTCCTTCCCGTTCCCACATTCACGCTCAGAGTTCTACCCAACATCATTTGATTTATTAATCAACTCAATTTTATCTAACATTACAGTGTTCCATTTTTTTAATCAAAACATACCAACTTCTAAGAATATTTGATATGTTTCAAGAATATTATACTGTTGAATTCATACATTAATTTACAAAAAAACAAACTTCAGGCATTAACATTTATATTATTTTAGCGTCTTCCTTCTTTTTTTCTTAAAATAAATTATTAAGCTTCATAAGAAGAGCAGAAATGTAGTAAAACTACCTTTTTGCTGCGCATGAATTTGTATCTTGTGTATTCACTTAACGCTATGAATTATGCTTGATTGTTGATTTTACATTTTAGTTTTACATCGTTTTAATATTGCAATGTTTGCAACATTTCTAGAAGGAAAGATTAAAAAAATAAATTCAGAGACAGCTCACTGTTTTGGTTTATAAATAAATTACTAATCATTTTTAGATATCATATAAGTAAATTATTTAACATGCTAGGATTCCGTAAATCTAATTTTATTTTTAAAATGGGAAGTCTTTTACGTTTCTTCTCATTTCTCTTTCAGAAATATATCCTCTTAATTTTTGCAATGCTCCTTTTTTAATTTTCCTCAAAACTCCCAGTATATTTTATCAGTGTATTATAACTTGAAAAATTACTATAAAACTCATAAGTCGGCTAATATATATAACTATTACTAAATATATTTTATCATTTGTAGTAAATCATCTGCACCACATTTTGTAGAATTTATAAGGCTAATGTGTCTAAAATCCTTTCACATATACATTCAACTTTTATATCAATGTAAGGAGAAATCTATCAGAGGAACTTCGTTAATAAGCCTTTATACATAATCACGTTGTATCAATGTTTTTAATACTAATGTGTAGAAGCTAATCAGAGGGGGACACGCCAAAGGAAAACTTAAAATTAGTAAAAAAACAACCTCGTATTTGGCGTAGATTTAGACAAAAAAACTCAATCAATTTCGAGAGCAAACAGCAAACAGTAGTATACAGGTTTTCTTTTGTTCCAAAAAGGTGATATGTTTTTTCGTAACTGGAAGGAAGCTGTTATTCGGAAAATGTTTTACCCAGTTTAATCAAACATTTTAAAATTAGAATCCTATTTATCGAAAACAATAAAGATCAACACTAAAGCAATGTATTAAAAAGCAGTTATCTCTAGTTTGTTAATCAATTTATTTTACAGTTACGTTCTTTAGAGATTAGAAACATAGTTTATGATGAAAATGAATGGTCTCAGAATAAAACACACAAGAATAAATAACTATGAAGTTTCTTCTGTCCACGATATATCTCTCAGGATTTCTACTAATGAAATGAGGAATTCTCACATACCTTTCATATTTTCTACTCATCAAATCGTCAATAACGCAATTATTTGGGTGTGAGCTCTGCGAGTAAGTAACTCCTTAATACATGATTCACTTCTACCTTTTACAACTGAAGCTAACACACTTGTATTTTTATCTTTAACTTTCGAAGACAATTCGCATCGCTTATCCAGGGAATAAATAGTTACTCTGAAAAGCCCTAGTTATTTCAAGTAAATGAAGTTCTACAGCATCTTAAAATTGATAGTAGTGTCCCACGTTGTCATATGTGTTTAATGTATTGTTTATGATAACGTCTGTCTCGTCATGTCGTCAATCAGTGGTGTTATAGTGTCATATTAATGGTAGTGTTTATTTTCACGTCTCTCGTAATTAATTTACATCTAATCGTTGTCAGGCGTTAGCAACACGCTTTCGAGTTGCCGTCCATAGAATTCGGTCGCTAGAACGTAGCTGACATATAACTGTTTTAATACCTATTTTTAATTAAACTATGTTATCGGATTATTATTAGATGTTTATGTCGGGACTTTCTTAATATATGTCTACACTTTGATTTGCATAAACTGGGAGTAGTTGAGTTCATTAATGAAATATATAAAAAAAAAACGATATCATTCAACTTCGGCTCCATTTCATCAATGTCCAGTTAACAGGTAGAGTCTTTCTTTGAAATAGTGTAAACTGAAGATACCAAGACTAACGATACCTTTTCAGACTAAGTAATAACATTATTTGCACTCAATAATTAATCAGAAAATGAGCCCTAAAACTGATCTCCTTTGCAGGATTATATGAATTTTTGTAAGATTAATGTAATTTCTTCAATTAAATATTTCAGCCAATATTTTTATTAACACGAAAAGACAAAAAAATGAGAATGGATTAAACCAATTCCTCTTTCTCCAGAGTACTTTAAAACACATGTAAAAGATTTTGAAATCATTTCAAAGTAAATCATGATTGAAGATGCATACGAAACAGGAAAGAAAAAGGATTAAATAACAAAGAACAGCAGATAAAGGAGAAATAAAGAAGTAAAGTTATAAGTAAACTGAAGAATATTTTGAATTTGAAGAATTTTCGAGCGCTCCCGTTGCCATGGATCATTAACTTCGAATCGTATCTTTGAAATTCAACGGAAGATAGGGGGAAATATATTTATTAAATAGTCAGGATTTTCAATACATGTACTTGATCTTAAGAGTAGTAGTTTTGGTAGTATTATAAATATGTCTTATAGAATTTGGATATTGTCTCCCTTCATATTTGATTTTATTTCATCACATACACTGATTCTAATAAAAGGTTTGAGTTCAAAATTCTCTTATCAGCCAGCAGAAGTATACTTCTACCTGACAACGCGAATTGAAAGTTTTAAAATGCACAAGCAAACTTGCATTTGTTTCATTGTGTATGAATTTATAAATATAAAATATTAAGCGTGAGCAAACGTTCTACTTCTAATTAGACCAAAAAGGAAGTCAAATGTGGTGAAGGAAAAAAAGGAAGTCAAAAAGGAAGGACCAAAAAGGAAGTCAAGTGAGCCTGTGATTTCCGATTATTCCCATAAAATTCCACGCTGGACACAAGATAGAGCAATATTTTTTTTTTTATTGCTACTTACTGCTCTTTCCAAAAAAGATCCAATTCTGTAACGAGAAAGCATATCCTTGATAATCTTGGCTGTTATGCTCGTATTATCCGAACCACGCAGCGGCATTGTAAGATGTAGTAATTGCTAATTACAACTTTAAATATTTTCTCTGAACATGCGCATCATATTCCCGTTTATAGATACATATATGGCGTTAATAAAAATAACTTAACAGTTTTTTTATAGTCACCTATATCAAATTCCACTACTTTATACATCTTCGTATGAGATTTTCGAACATTCATTCGTGTATAATGGACTTATATTTGATGTTTCTCTACCTGCGTAATTTTTAGTGATTTATTCTGTTAAGCGCATTTTTAGTGCATTCCTCTTCCGTATTTTAGAGCAAATACTTTTTATTCCACACAACATTTTGTTTATTTGATTTGCTAAGCTTGATAATACGAAGCATAGTAGTTCGTTTTATTTCGTATAATTTATAATAACACTCTTTATATTTGATTTCGGGAGTTCTAGTGTATGACTTATGTTTTTATGCATTACCACTAGTTTCAAGTAAAACTCTGGAAAGAAAAAAATGACTCACCTTTTTTTTCATTCAGAAAATTTTTCAGTACTAAAATGCAGTTTTTAGAATAAAATATACAGTGAATAACCGAAATAGAAAGTTGAAAAATGCACTGGGTGTAAAGCTCAGTACATGTATTGAAATCAAATACGAATTTCGTAAATATAAAGTAAGTCAAGATTTATAACCTTAATAGAAATAGTTTGAGTAGTTCCAAAAATGTTTCAAATTTTTCCCTAAACATATTTATATTTAAACTATCCTATTTCCTGTATTATTATGTAAGGAAAAACAAAAAATTCAAAAATTAACTCTAAACGGAATTATTCATTTTATGCTAGTAAATTTCATTTAATTTGTAGCCTTTTTTTGTACACACATTTCAAAATGTCGAATTACTCGGAAATTAAAGTTAAATTATAAGCCAAATTTTAATTAAAAATTATGAAACTAAACAATTGTTTACACAAAAAATTTCGTGAAACAACGAGAAGTGCTACAGTTTATAATGTAAATAGATAAGAAGAGTCAAAAGACCTTCTTCTTGTATTTATTTTACACTAAAATAGGTATTTTAATACATTATTAGATGTATTAAAAATATTTAATGTATCTTTACAGCATGGAACGTAATTTTTGTTATTTTGAGAAAAAGTAGCAACGTTTTACGTTTGCGCTTTTATTAAAAGCACCTTCAATAAGCTTAGATCTTTCTTATAGAACCTGTAGTTCACAATTCAGTAACTACAAACGATTTAAAATCTAGTGCTAGAAGTTTCATTCAACGTTAAATTACGAGATTGGGTCTACATTGCAAATAAAATATTCATTACTTTAATGAATTTCCATTCATTCGCAGAGTAATTTAGGATAACATTTTAAAATCATGCATTATAATAATTAATCTTGAAGATAAATTAAATTTTAATTCGCATTTTCTGCACATATCTGAAGACGTAATTCCGTAAACCAAAAGCACAAAATTATTCACAGTCTGTTTAGCACAGAAACGAATGTTTACTGAAAGATTAAAAGATGATGTTGGTTTGATTTATTTAATTACGGCAAAGCACTCAAATGCTATCTAAGGGGAGGGATGCCTTCGTAGAGGGCTAAGAGAAACTGGCTCGTATACGCGTGACACATGGGAAAAACCACGTAGACGCCCATAGAGACAGCCCGCTCATTGGGATTCGAACCTCCGTTCGAATTACTAGTGTTCAGTGAGTTTACTGCTTGGTCGCTGGTGGACTAGTGTAAAAGATGTAAATTACAAGCGCTGATTTATTGGTTTATTGCTTGTTTTTACTGATTATGGCAAAACTCGTGAAGGCTGTCTACCTAAGAGTAGGAATATTTCGTGTACAACGTTCTAAAGAATTTATTAAAAGAAGAAGAATTTATTTACTGAACTTACGCATCTGGATAATCTCAAAATTACCAATGCAGCTAGCCTATTGGCCGGGATTCGAACTTGTATCCAACTAGCAGCATTCAACAATTTTATCCTGCCAGTCATTGACGAATCTGATTTCATTTAATTGAAAGAATTAGTACTGAAGAAAAATCAGGTTTTAAAATAAATTCTTCTAATTAAAAAACAATCGATTCATTTGAAGATTCTTTTAGCAGTTAATTCATTAATCTTATTTTTTTCTGTACTTACACTTCAGCTTTCCTCAACCTACCCTTACGATGCAAATCAGTTAATATATATGAATGCATAGTTCTTGAATTCGAGAGAGAGACTGGCAGCTATCGCTCAGTGAACACTCTCCAATCTACAGCTCTCCCTAACGGAAAGACTTAATCAGTTTTAGCTACAATAGTTTCATTGCTTGTGGCAAGTCTGTTATTTTGCATTTAATATTTTAATTTTTCTTGACCGTTGTTTAACGTTTTCTCCAAAGTTGCATCTTTCACTTTTTTTTTAATTAGATAGTTTGTGTAACTCTCAGACTAACAATTATATAACGTTATTTTAAACTTTCAACTGCGTGTTTTTTAAGTCACGTTTCTGGTAAAGTTAATCACCATAATTTACGATTTTGTGGCACAGAAAATGCACATGGTGTATGGAGCATGAACTTGATTCTCCAAAGGTGAACGTTTTCTGCGCCATTTCCAATAGTTGTGTTTTTGGTACTTTTTTGTTTCGTGAAAAACTCGATTAAAAGATAGTTCGATAGTAGAAAACTCGATTAACACACACTTGATCAGTTATGTGCCTTTACAAAATATTCTATCAGAGTTGTTGTTCTAAGTATTTCACTGCGTTTATTTTATTTCATTAATTTATTACCTAACTAGGCATTGTCTATGATAATAAATTTCTCTGAGCACCAGTTAGCATTCGAATTCTATTCATTGTGGTATTTAATATTTAATGTATCGCACTGAGTTGCAAATTTGTATCCTCCACACACACACAATAATAACTTTAACTGAATTACGATTGAAAACATTCCTGGTGTTGCGCGAGAAAAAGGTGTATGTCACTTTTAACTTGCGCGAGAAAAAGGTGTATGTCACTTTCCCAAGGGACTGATTTTTCTTCGAATTTTGGTGGTTATTTATTATTCTTGTTCTATTTGGTTTAATTTTATATATGATGATGTGGAGCTAAACGTCTAGACTAGTGTACTACGTAACTAACTAACTAACTGTAAGCCCCCGCCTCGTCCAATGAAGGACATTACGGGCTTGGCCTCCACCCTCGAAGGGTGGCCATCAAATTCACTTGGCGGGTATAGGAGCCCACACCTCCGAAACCACCGCCACATTAACGACTCTGTCCTACATAGATGACACATAATCCACCGCTGAACTGGCCCCTCAAGACCACCGTCCCAGAGGTCAGAGACCGCAGTGGGGTGGGAGATGAAAACTTGGAGCGATGACTGGCCGTTGATTGAGGCTACCTGCCAGCACTACACGGGATGCCCCTCTCCTTAGGCTTCACATGGAATACCAAGGACAGCAGTTACCAGACGCTCAATGGCCCAGTTTGCTATTTGGCTACCAATACCCTGGTGGAGAGGTCTTACTCCTCCCGGCCCATGAACGGCAAGTATAAACTTATCCCATGGACCATCGGGAACTGCCAAGTTCATAAATTTTATACCCCCGTGGCCGAGACTGCCTAGAACAGATCCTAGCCAGTAGCTTCGCAGAGTACTCTACGTCGACCCCCCGGGGGGGTGTACTACGTAAATTTAACTTCCTTGATCCTTGTGTAGGATTGGTTAATCTTAATTTTATAGATATTATGAGCCGGTAGCGATTATTGAGGCGGTCCGCATTTGGAGCGTTACCTAGGGTTTTAAAAGTGGTAGCAGGAGAGGCAGGAGCAGATTTTTTCAGTTTTTCACTTTCTGGGAAAATTAACAACTTTTAGAGAGGGGGGAGCGTAGTTAGTGGGTCCGAGCGCGTTGCGAGCTCCCATCGTGGCAGTCGTCGGTGAATATGACTGAAGATCCGGGGCTAGGTCCCGCCCGCGTTCTCCTTGAACAGCAGTTCCCAAACCTTTTGGTTTTGATTTCGTCGTTGATGTTTTTTCCCTTGTTGAAAAAGGAATTCGAACCTGAAGATCCAGATTAAGCTGGAGTAATCAATGGCAATATTTGTTAATCATATCGAACATTTAAATGCAAAACATATTCAACTTCGAATAAAGAGCTAATAATAATTAAATAAATTATTATGCAAAAGCAAGAAATCATTTTGAAACTTTAATAAAAAGAAGCTTCACACTTTTGAAATTCAATAATATATGTTAAAATTAAAAATAGAATACAAAGAAGAATATATATCTTCCAGTGAATCTACAGAATATGAAATTAGATAGAAATAAATGGATCAGCCTGTTTCTGAACTGAGAAAAGCAGATTTACAAAATTTGAAACTTAATTAAATACAAAATAATCTGTGTCTTCGTAAGTCCAACACTGCAGGCTGGAATGTGAAAGCCACCTTGCTCATGTTCTTACAATTCATAATACGGTAGGATCCAAAACTGCAACATCAGTAAGAATATCATTCACATGATTTTTAAAATGTAATAAAGGAAATTAAGCAAAATAATTCATTTAATAAAAATGTTGAGAGCATACCGGTTCGTAATAGACTGAATTCACACAGGACCGATTGTAGGTTAATAAAATTAATTATGGCTGATATGGTAAAAAAAAGTAGGTTTAGCAGCATATAAAAAACTTTTAAATTGTGGATAATTCTACAACTATCACATGCAGATTAACTAAAGGCATATAAACATTACCCGAAAGATAAGAAAAACATAATTAAATCATTTTAAAGCAAAAATGCACAAATTACTAAATGTAAGAAAAAAAAAGCTGGGCTCACTGAGCCGACTAACAGAGTGGGTATATACATTTATATATATTTACGTACTTTTGGCACGGCCGACTGCAACCAAATAAGGAAGGAGGTGCACCATTAAATGTTATAGCAGTCCTACATACAAAATTTTAACTTTTTGAGGTTACTAGTTTTTACGTTCTGTCGGATGCACACATACAATAGGTACGTACGTAAGAATTCCACAAAAAATGTCGCTTGAATCAATTTTAAATCAATTTTGTAATTTATTTGGGGAAAAGGAATCCTTTACTCTGTCCTTACGTTCAGATGTCACACAGAAAAACAAATTACATTCAATAACTGTCAAAATGAATACTTTCATTGTAATATGATACCCGAAAATTTTTCGTGATTAATGTACATCCTTTACTTCGTGCAAGAAGTAAAAAATCAAGTACTGAATTAGTAACTGAGCGTATAAACTTAAGAAATTTAGAAAAAATAGGTTTATGGTCTTTTATTATTTACATTACATACACTATGTACTATGGTCATAGTAAAGAGCTAAACTGTCGTAATCTACAACTTTAGGTTTAGAATTCGAACAACGACGTCGTTCAACCTCTTTAGGACTGTGTACGGACCATTCCAAGGTGACTGCAATTTGTCCTTATTGTCGAATCGGATTTCGCAACCACAACACGTCACCTTCGTTTAATCGATATCTTCTAGCTCTCGTGTTATATCGGATTTTCATCTTCTCCGTCGCCAAGCTGGTTCCCTCATGTGCATCACTTCAAACGTTGTCTCCAGATCTTGGATATACCATCCGGAGGGCATCCAGACAAGAGATCAAAGGCAGAAGAAGGCCACGATCGAAGAGCATCCGGGGTGGGGAATAGACGACAGTCTCGTGGACAGCGCAGCGATAAGCCAGTAAAAGCAGAGGTAACTTCTTGATCCAGTCATGTTGGTTTCTGGAAACAAACAACGAGAGGTTGTTAAGGATGTTTCTATTAAATCTCTCTACCACGCCGTCTGACTGGGAACGTAAAGGATGGATTTTGTCAATGCCGACTAGCTTGCAGAGTTCTTTCTTTAATTACAGCCGTTGCAAAATTTCTTCCTTGGAATGCAACTGAAGAGGCACTCTAAACCTGGAAATCAAATGCTGTATCCTTAATTTTACTAGCGTGAGAGCCTCTTAATCAGGAGTAGATACGTTTCAGGCCCCTTGATTAAGTAATCAATGGCAACCAGAATGTATTTGTTACCATCAGCAGTTCGTGGCAGACGTTCCAGGATGCCAAAGCGATACTTTCAAAAGGCGCTCCTACATTGTAACGGTATAGTCTCCTCGTCTTCGTTTTTGCAGTCCTTTCCGACACATGCAGTCATCGCAACTCGAAATCTCTGCAAAGTTCATTATTACGAAGTGCTTCCTATAGGGCTGGGATGTGTTTCTTCAAGGACGTCTGTGATCCTGGATCTTGGACGTATCATCTGCCATCGGAAAGTATTTCCAATATCCGATTCGAATTTCCAATACAAGACGTTGAATTGTTTGAGCCCAGCTTCAGCGCGCGGGTTAGAGCTTCGAAGTCTAGCCTTTGGTTTTCGGGAAAAGTCTCAAGGATATCCACTGCATCTGCTCTCAGAAAAGCGGCGAAGTGACAGCCCTCAGCTTAGGAATCACATTCGTTCGCATCCGCCACTATAAAAAATTATGTCTTATACACTTACCAGGAGGTATTTGCATCATATGTGGATAATTTCAGACAGGGAAGAAGAGGCATGTGTAAAAATTTAAAAACAACAGACTTGCTTCCTCCAGTTGCTATGCATTTCTTTAAGGTGCCAACTTCTTTGTCGACTACAAAAATTCTCTTTTCGGATTTTCCTTGACGGAAGAAACTTTAATTTCTCCAAACCTGTTTTCGATCGCGTCTATTCCATAGCCTCGAATTTGTTTTCTAGTATGCCGGAACTTCTCTTTTCACTTCCTCTTGGCCTCCTTTAATCTTTTCTTGAAGTGCTTTCACCTCTTCTTAAGAGATTCTTGTCCAGCTTCCATCTTTTCTTGAGCAGCATCCGTCTTTTCTTGAACAGCTTTGATCACTTCTTTAATGGATTCTTAACCAGCTTCCATCTTTTCATGGAATGCAGCAAAAGCAGCCACGAGTTGTCTTATTTGCTTATCCATCACTCTTGTCACCAGAATTCAGCCCTACACTTGACGCCAAAATTGTTGCGTGCGTATGGGTTTAGTAATAGATTGAATGCACACTGGTCCGATTATAAATTAATAAAATTTATTTTTATCAAAAGAAATGTGTCAGAGCTCTTCTATATTCCACAAAAAGTATTCGTACATGTGTTCGCAGCATCACAGAGTACAATCGGTACTTACACTTCGGACTACTAAGAAGGTTAAACAAAACGCAATGGAAAGCGCATCTAAAGAGAAAGCTAATCCGATCTCACACTCAACTAACAACAATAACAACATTAACTAAGAGCAAACACACTCTCTCCGGCTTCATACAGTTTTCACCTGGCCGCCGAGATATTTCGAGTACTTTCTGCTTCTCGAAATTACTGGAAAGCAATATGAGGGTCGAATTACGGTTATGAGATACTCATTTACTCAATTTTAAATAGACTTGCACCCGTATAATTATTTCTTCGGCATAGCTACTCTTTCGAGATTTTTCGCTTTACATTGCACAGAAAATTACAACAATTTGACATATAATTAAACTAAAATCATCTATCTATGTACAAAAGTCGTAGCAATATAAAACAATAAAACTATAATTTGTAGCAAAAGAAGCTATACCGGGTAAATTATAGGTTTATTGACCAGAAACCAAGTTTTATATTAAAATCAAAACTTGGGTTAATAATTAATAATTAGAACAAATTAATTAAGATAAATTATAAACTATGCATCAACATAGGAGCCTAGAAACAAAATAAACACATACCCATTTGAAGAACTGGAATAAGGTTTAATGTAACCCCAGCGTGGGCTAGCAGGTAAAAGAGAATTTTGTGTGAAGATGTTAAAAAAAATTACTTTTGAAAAAGAGAGATGTTTAATGTTGTTCAGTAAAAATAAATTACTCTCTTAAGAAAAGAGTTTTTATATTCAATTTGTAGTATTTTGATGCAGTCTATAAGCTGAAAATATGCAATTCACGTTTATTCTGCCCTTTAAGTTATTAAACTGAATACGGTAGTAATACGGTAGTAATTTGAATATTTTTCAAATGCTAGTTGTGCTGGTATTGTTTACTTTTAAAGACGAAAAAAAAGAAACAAGCGAAATGTTTTGTTGCATACTACAGAACTTCGCTCATGAGAGTTGTTTGAGACTATAGAACTGAAGAATGCCCTTTGCGTTAGTGAAAGAAAGAGATTATTATACAACCTGTACATAATTATTACGAATAATAACACTTCTGAAAAGAATGTCTTATTTCAGCTACGCTAATACATCCAAACCTAAACCGCCGCAATATTGTAGACTACCATGATAAATAACAGTTTAAAAGAGCAAATTAGTTCTGCAACTGTAATTTAGAGAGTTACTTTTTAATACATGTATTTTGCAGATTTTATCTTTAATGTACATGGAATTTTGCTATTTTAGTAAGAATTGCTTTTAAATATGTATGGAATTTTGTCATTTTTTGCATTTTAATTAATAATTTAAAATCCTAAAAAATACCAAATTCTTTAAAAATCTTGGCTTTTATCATATATATTTCTAATTTGGAAAAAGAATTAGAAATTTCTGTAGTATCTCCTACTCTTTTTTTTGTTCTTCCATTTTTTTCAAACTTAGGTTTTAGTTTTTCATAGTCATCAGTCGATCCTAGTCAGCATCAAATGAGAACACATCTCTTTATTAGTTTACAACAAATAAAAACTTGACAAAATTAAAATTATAACCCTTCTGTTATTTACTAATTACGTAAATCTCAACCTTCTTTCAGACATCGCAATTAGTGGGCACATTTGCAAATGTATGTAGAAAACAAATGGCATTAGAAGTTCCACTTGGTTATTAATACATACGACCAGCTACTTTTTACGAGAATTGATCTCGTTCTTTTAACTAATTGTCCATAATACTGAGGAAACTGAGTATTATGGACAGCTCGTTGCAAAAAAAGGTGATTACAGCTCGTTACCAAAAAAAAAGTTCCATAGAAAAGATTTGTGCAAGTAATTTTCCAACTAATGTGCATGGGAAATGCTATGTTAGGAGGAATCTTGGATGCAAATAATAGTTCCAGATGGAACAGCAGTGACGTATCACGAAATTTACATCAAACCATATATTTCATAGGAAAGAAATTAGCTTCAGTTCTAAAGCTTCGTAAACAAAAGCAAAACGCCGATGTTGAATAAATTTTACTGTATCTGAAAAGATTATTAAGTATTTTGATATATCTGAAAAGATTATTATTATTAAGTATTTTAGTATAGCCTAAAAGATTATTAAAGATTGATTATCTCATTATGTTTATCTGTTTACTAATTATGTTTATCTCCTATTTTTGTTGCACCAAAACAGCAGATTAATTCAATTTTGGTATAGAACGTTTTTGCCATTTTTTATTGCATTTTTCATACATATATCGAATACAAAAGGTAAAATACATATATAATACAAAATTACAATATGCACACTTGAACAAAATACATATGTTACAGTATCGAAGATTTACATCTTAAAATTTTCTTTCAGAATTCTTACCATTGAACGGAATGTTTTAACATATTTTCAATTTAGTACATTTTAAAATCTTTCTAACTTTTTACCGTATCACAAATTAAATAGTTCAAGATTACTCTATCAAAAATGCACTACAGATAGCATTTCATAAAAGGAGTTGGTAGCAAAGTACATTCACAAGTAGAGATTTTTAAACTTTCTTTTTTTTTTACTACACTTTTAGATTTTTTCTTCTAAGAAAATTAGAAACACTAAAACGAAGAAACTTTCATATAACCTATATTCTGCAGTCTAAAATGTCTTCCTCTAATTATGTTCATTAACGTTAAACATTTCCTTTTCTTTAATGATGATTCTTCTCTACATATCACCGCGCCTATACACTTTTACTTTCGTCATTCTTCAGGCCTTTTAGATGGCCAACTTCGTACTGTCATCACTTTCTCCACGTTCATTTTCCTTTATATTCAAAGCTTTGTCCTGTTTTGTTTCCAATCCACCACTATATTTTTCATCCTCCTTCATCATTTTGTAGCAATTTTCAACATCATTCCTAGGAGTACCAGTTTTGATATCAGCGTCTGAGACAGATCCGTAGAACTCAGTTTTTCCTAAAACGATATTTTGTTATTAATTTTTTTCAATAATAATTTATTAATAGAAAAGTATTTTTAAGACAGTTATTTTATTTTACAGATATACTCGTTATAAATTACCAAAAAAAAGTTAAGGTATGTTATGGACAATTAAACATAAAACTTAGAGCGATAAACTGAATGATAATTACGGAATTCATAGCAACGTTATGAGGAAATATGAGAATTCTAAAGGGTATCTTAATTCACAACCAAAAAGAAGGAATTAAAAGTGATAGAAATCGGTGCAAATAATTAAATTATGCGTTTAATATTTAAACCGAAACATTTTTACTAATTTTAAATGTAGAGATATTAGATTATTTGTAAGCAGCAATCGATGAAAAATGAGCAATGCCCTCGCCGAGACTCGACCCCTGGGCCTCTCGATACGCGCCGAGTGTGCTAATCGGTACACCTCGAAAGCATGAAAAAAGAGGGACAAAATACCTAATATACCTCCCCCTTTTTAAAGGGCGATTGGGAATTAGGGGACCCAGTCGCCAAATCTTGGTGGTGAAGAATCATCATCCACCAGCTTTTAGTTCGGGCGCCACTGTAGATTCATTAGATTATTTTGAAGCAATGAAAAATGGCTGCATAGGCATGCTGGAAGTCATAACAGCCACCTGCAAATGCGTAATATTGTTGTATTTACAGTTTTATCGCTACACATATATTACCAAAAAGTTAAAAAAAAACGATTTAAAATGCTAAGACACGCGTTTTTTTTTAATTCAGGACATGATTTTATTCCTTGATAAATTATTCTTAGGACACATAATTTTCTTCATGGCATATCATCATAGTGGGTGCGCTATGCAACCTACAATTTTATACAGATCGTATTTCTAGAACAATGGACAATAGTTAGCAAAGGCTAAGCGACACGTCACCGAGCGAAATAGTGTCTCAACGGCAAGATGGTAGAAGCAAATGTGTGCAGTTTTCTAGTATGACAGCCTATTAAAAGAAGGTTTCGGTTTAAATTGCCTATTAAGACAGAGTTCGAATTTTGAGTTCAAGTTCCGAATTAGCTACGTCATCTGCAATATGCAGTGCAGAAAAAGGCCTTATTTTTAGAATAGAGAGGGGATTAAGAGGTTATTTATAGTTTAAATTATTATTTTTAATTTACATATTTTTTGTCTTAGATATATGTAAGCGAATCGCAAATCGTGTCTCATTAAATATAAACTTTCTGAAAAATGGGCATTTGCCAGGCCATACGGAAAACAGTTCCCCCCCACCTTCTTCTTGCTCAATATTAACTCTCTATAAGTCGCAGGAGGGACTGATGCTATGATATGATTATGATAAGAATTGTAACTCTCGAAAAGAAAAGAAAGAAATCCATCTGCATGATAATGCTCATTTTGCAAGTCATAATAATACATTTCATAGTTTTAACACTTAATATCATTTTTTTCGCACCACGAAAATACTTTCGCCATTGCAAGATCACCCCTCCCCCTCCATTAAACAAAAAAAGTATAGAAAATATTGTTAAATACCAAAAATTGAATAAAAGTAGTACTCTGTATTCAGAAACACTATTAAATATTTAACAGCTAAACAAAAGGCTGTTCGCATCTCCCCCTAAAATTAAGAATCCTGGTCGCGAAATCCTCGTCTTACAGGTTTTAATTGCACGGTAGGAATATTCTTGTTCCTTGAGGTTAGATAGTGGGTTTGATGATTTAATTCGGTGGTCTCAAGTGGCCGGTCCATCACATCATATTGTTGCGGGTTTTGCATTTATTTAGCTATTTATTTAGAATTGTAATTAAAATTGTTTTATTTTCCTGTGAAACGCAGACGAATTTGAAGAGAAAGCTACCTCGGAATAGTAAAAATACCAGAGCGCTTGCATTTAACATTCAATACATAAATATCTCGCAATTATTGTTGCCATCCAGAAAAATCGAGGTATTTATAGATTTTACCAGAATGTTCTCGTGAATAATTAAAAAGCTTATAAAAGCCTGTTTGCTTACTTAATCCTGCTATTGATTGTAACGAATTCGCTGTGAGATTGAATCAGTTTTTCTATTTGAGCTTAGCATAAGCCCAATGAGTAGCCCAGCAAGCAACTCGCAGACATAGCCACCCAGTCAGAGCTGTGGGAGTGCACGAGACAATGGATCAGGTGATGGCTCGTTTATATGATTTATCCAGACAAGTAAATGCGTTGAGACGGTATATTAGTGATAAATATCCGACCGTAAAATGCTGGACCTGCGGTACTTTAGGGCACATGTGAAGAAACTGCCGAACACTACACAGCACAGAAAATAAGATGGACGATATAAACAGACAATTAAATGCCATGATATGGAAAAAGAGTGACAAGAAACCGAAGTGCTGGAACTGTGGAGCTGAAGGCCGCGTACGAAGGAACTGTAGAACACCCCGGGGTACGGAAAATAAGACCATTTTGCAACAACGACGCGAGGAACAAACTAATGATCATAACGTGGAACAGAGTTTGAGCGATAGTGAACACTGTGTTGCAACAGTAATGGAGTATCCAGCAATGGGCGTATGGATGGAGTTCCTTGCAATATGATCATTGGCACAGGAGCTAATGGTACCATCATTGGTATGATTGCGTCCAGCCTGCGTCCGGCCAGAAAATTGACATAGATGGAAAGTTAAACGAGAACATCACGTTTGGACGTGCCGCCTACCATCACACAGCATATGTGGCGGATATAACAGATCCTTGTATACTCGGATTGGACGTTTTAAGGAAGTACAATTTTTCCTTAGATTTCAAAAACAACAAACTGCTTCCAGCATCTGAGGACATGACTATCGATCATCAGAAGGGATCCTCAGTTGGAAACGCCGACGTCTCGTCTGAAAGGCGCTGCTCAGAAAGCTGCCGATATCATACTAGGGTTGAAGAGAAACCCGATACTACCAGAAATTCTCCGTTCCAGATGCTTATCGGTCGAGACCTTCGTATGCCTTGTGACCTCCGTTTGGTCGCCGTGTGATACATCTTCAGCGCCTGAGGAATACATTCAAGAAGTCCAGGCCCGGTTTGAAGTGATGCAGCATTCTGCACGAAAGCGGGGCAACTTGGCGAAGGAGAAGATGAAGATCCGATATGACACCAGAGCTACTGGACATCGATTCAGTAAAGGAGACAAGGTGTGGTTGTGGAATCTGACTCGACGTAAAGAACTCTGTCCGAAACTACAGTCACCTTGAGATGGTCCGTACACAGTCCTAAACAGGCCGAACGACGTCGTGGTTCGGATGCGTAAGTCATCGAACTCTAAGCCTAAAGTCCTTCATTGCGACAGGTTAGCTCCTTACTATGGCCATAATACGTAGTGTACATAATCGTAAATAGTAATGTAAATAGTACAAGACCGTGGTCCTTTTTATATTTCGTATTTGATAGCATTTGATTTGTATTTAATATTTGATAGTATTTGATTTGCATTTTAATATTTGATAGTACTTGATTTGTATTTGGTGTTTGATAGTATTTGATTTGCTGAAAGTTACTTATTGCAATTATTGTTTATTTTGTTATTGTAATGTAATGTTTATTATTCCATTGATACCTTAATTGTAAGTTTGGCTTCCCGTCCACGGATTGTAATGCCCGAGACGTGCAGTCCTTGGGAAGGGGGCAGTGTTACGGATTTTGTATTTATTTAGCTATTTATTTACAATTGATATTAAAATTATTTTATTTTCAAGTGCAACGCAGAAGAATTGGAAGAGAAAGCTACGTCTGAAAAGCAAAAATACAAAAGCGCGTGCATTTAATAAATAAATATCCATCCAAAAAAATCAGTGTTTATAGATTTTATCTGAATGTTCTCGTGAATAATTAAAAAACTTATAAAAGCCGAATTAAAACACCTCAGCTCAGTTGCTGTTGTTTTAAGCGAACTGTTTGTTTACTTAATGCTGTTATTGATTGTACCGAATTCGTTGCGAGATTGAATTAGCTTCTCTCTTTTGAATTGAGTTCTGTTTAACGTTTGAGATATTGTGATATTGTACGAATATCTCTGAGGAAGTATTTCAGCATTTTGTTTTATTTCTTGCGAAAAGAATAAATTTTCTTAACATTTTATCGACTTGTGTATTCAATCCATTACAAACCCGTACGCACGCAAGAATATATTTCGATAGAGGATAAGTTCGTTCCACAGTGAATTGCAATACAGAGCTTTTAATGAAAATGGAAAGTAATAGCTAACATTTCAGCAGTCATTACATTTCATTTGGGTTCCGAGCTAACGTTGGCGCACAGTCAAAAGTACATACTAAGGCGTAGTATAAAATAATGTTATGACGGACTCCCAAAAGAAGCTAAGAGAAAAACAGGACTTTAATCATCTCATCTCAGGAAATGCCTGTTTTAAACATAAACAATATTAGAAACATATGGGTTGTGTTTATATTTGCAATTGCTAGTGAGTGAAAATGAAAAAAATACACAGATTTACGAGGTCAGTTCAGTTAAAATATTATAGACTTCGTATGCTCGTATATCAGGTCTCAAGAGTCTGCCGGCTCAAAGTTGGTGAAACCTTTATATTCTTGTGTATCTTTTACCTCCTTAATGACTTAGTACTTATCAATGCATTAAGTGACACTTGAATCAAGTCACTAGTTGGTCGAGAATTAGCAAATCTAATAAAAGAGCCCCGGCTGACCGATAAGCATCTTACAATCCAGAATGAAGATATGCCTACCTTAAGGTGGCATTCAGATTCTACGTTGAATTTGACAAGAATACCTTTTGTTTCAGAAAGAAGAGACTTGTAAGTTAGCATGAAGAGAAACCAACAGCATAAATTATGAGGTTCTGTCACCACGCTTTATCAGAGGAGCGGGACCTCGCTCAAGAGCATTTTTTATGATGGAATAATATTGTTTGATTACGGCAGAGCTACTGGAACTATCTATCAAAATAGAACGATAGATAAAAATATTTGTAAAAGAGTTGAGGACATTTTAAAGAAAATTGCTCGTATTCACGTTAAACATGTGAAGAACCACGAAGCCTTCCATACAGCCAGCTAGTTAGCCTAGACATGATTCCAGGTCGATCCGCCATTGTTCAGAAATCTTACTGCTAAGCGGCTGGTTGGTCACCTAAGCAAGACCTACCATCAATGTTGCACTTGCCCAAAACCCTAACACGTATTGTTTCACACTAAAGTTTCACACAATTTTCTGCTTAACTTTATTTTAAATTATTTGATTGTTCAGTTTAGACCCAACTGCGGTCATTATTTTCTGTTACCCTTCCGAGTTGGGAAGCGGCTGTCAATAGTGGTTTAATAAAAGGGTAATTTAAAACCCCTCTTACGTGCAGTTATTCTACCACTTAACCACAGTTATTCTAACGCAGAACATAGCTGCATTCAGCTCCCTGTTCAAGATCAAGACTTTAACACGGTTAAGACAATGTTCGCCAAAAGTATGCACAGAACGCTCAGTCCTGACACTGGCGCCCAAAGAAGAAAAATGAGAGGATGGCCTGAAAGACAAGACGATGAACCTGAGATACCCGCAGTACCTGTGCAGAACCCTGAAATATCACCTCCTGCTCTAAAAGGATTTGGCTACATTGTACAAACCATGTGGGCAGCCATGAAGGCAGCGGCAAGTCAGCCATAATTAATTTCCTGGAAAAATTGGACGCACATTTCATGTTATATCCAGTCCACGAATTTCAGAAAGTCACGCTTGCCACCAGCGGTTTGAAGGGCCAAGCCCTAAATTGGTTCAAGTGCATTGGAAAGAATCTTTTGGTTGAACCGGGAATTTTCATATGGGGGGCGATATGAAAATTTTAAATATTCTTTGGTGAAAGCATTTCCTGTCGTACGAGATAGAGCCAGACTGGAGGCGGAACTTTTTAGTCGATGCCATGAAAAGATAGAAGATTTGTCGAATTTTATCTTAAGAAAAATCCAAGTTTTCAAGCTTTTGTATAGAAGTCGCCTGGATCCAGAAGTCATTCAAATTATACTTCCTAGGCTACTGCCCCAAGTTCAAGATTTTATCGAGCTCAGAACCCCAACGACTTTGGATAAATTATTCGATAATTTGAAAGTCGAAGAATGGCGGACAATGGACGATGTCGCCAATTTGAGCGAAGAAGTCAGTGGAGTTCGCCAAGACCCCAGCAGAAGCAAAATCAGAGTTACGGGAACAAGGCGAAGCAATGGCGGAAGAAAGATGTGACTCCTAAATCGAGCGGCGAACGACGAGACGTTAATCGAAAAACGAGCAAAGATGCAGAAGGCAACCAGAATAACAAGAATTTAAACTAAGATGCATTTCTTCGAGGAAGGTGAAAAAGTCCGAAGTCGCGCAAAATCCTTCCACAATTAATTTAAGCACCGTGGTCGTTAAAAATTTAAGTTTACCGAAAATTGAAGTTTCAATTAACAACATACCGGCAACGGCTCTTTTGGATACAGGAGCGCAAAGTAGCTTTATCTCGGAAAGATTTTTCAAGAAGCATTTTCGCCGTTACAGAATTTTTAGTGCAAGAGACACGAATGTTATAGCGGCCCAAGGAGAGAAGTGTAGATACTTAGGAAAAGTGTTACTGTTCAGTAGGAAAAGTGTTAAAGTGTACTGCAGCGACTAACGAAGGCCCAGGAACAGAGAAGGACTCTGCCGAGCAAACGCCGAGCGGATCAACCTTCTGCCCAACGCAAGTAACCCCGAATCCACAGAAGGACCACTAAGAGGAAAGCAGAGCAACAACAAGACGCCAACGCCCAGCGACCAAAATCCAGAAGACTGGCCCAAGCTACAGTTTATCCAAGTTTCAAGGATTGGGCAAAGAAAAGAATGGCTGACTACAACAAGATAAGTAGTATTTCTTATTCCAACGTTTAGTTAATTTTCGAAGATTGCTGCAAGTTGCAGGGTCTCTTTTTACCTCAAGCGAGGTTGATTTTTGCGCCAAGTGTGCAATAAATGATTAATCATCTTGAAAGATGTTTTTGTTTGAAATTGTAATTTTGCAAAGATTTAAAATTACTTAATGTTTGTAAAGTAGATTCTGAAGTATTGTGAATATATTGGTCTTGTAAAAGCAATGAATTGCTGCGAGAATGTTAATTAAATGTTTTTGCATTATGCTTTGTCGAAAGACTTGTAAATTTCTAGAATGAAAAGTTGGTAGAAGGAAAACACGATTTAGTCTAAAGACTATGGTATCAGTGTAATGCGATATTCAGAAAAGAACTTTGAAAAGAATGTGAAGCACTTGCTGTAAACTTAGAAATTTAACGCATTTATTTTATCTTGTGATTTGTATGCAATTGTTAAAAGTTTTATGAAATGGCGTAACAAAATAGATTTATTGCATCAATGCACGTTAAGTGCAAAGTTAATCTTGAATGAAGCATTCTTTGTGCAAACTAGGAATTGTATGCATGAAAAGGCGAGATAGAAGCAATAGAATGTAAGTATTAGTAGGTTCTCCACCAAATACACTTAAAGTGATATAGACACGAAGCTAGTTAGAACATGAGGTTTAGCTGTTTATAGGGTGTCTTCTGAGGTCTGACTATGTGAAGTTCTGACTAATGTTAGTCGATCGTAGGTGGTAGAGTCGAACAGCCCAGGACAAAAAAGAGAAACCGCAATGGCGGTTAGCTTTTCATCCAACACCGGTGGAGAGCATTGGGGGAAGAATTTAATTTTGCTTGAATGATAATGTGTTGTGAGAAATTACACGGGTAAAGAAAGAAGTCTGTTACCTAGAACTTAGTGTTATTATGTTATACTAAAATTTCTTTCCTTCCAGATTTTGCTGGAAGGAGTGAGAGGAAAATAAGGTAATTATACAAAACAGATGAAGATCTATGTAAAAGTCAAGTTTTCGTCTGTAATCTGCCAAGAAATTTTATTTTTTCTGTAAAGGTTGATCTAAGTTAGGAAGAGTTGAATTTTGAGTATTTCTAGAATCGCAAAGTTTCAACATGGTCCGTTTGGACCACAGTAATTCAACTTTTACCAATTCTGGCGGGAAGTATGTAAGGTTGTAGTTTAAACTAACAAAGTTTTATGTTAATTTCTCTTTTCTGTAAGCTTTTATTTCAACTTCCCGTTTGAATGAGCGCGCGTTTCAGCTTCATGTTAATTTGAGGTATAGCAAAGTTTTGTATTTAAAAGGTTAGCAAGGAACTTCTCGGTGTGAGAGAGCTTTTAGTCTCAGATCACTGTGGCTCTGTTTGACGTTCTCCTGACTAGCTAGTATTTAAATTCTAAGCCTTAGCGCTGTTACTCTATTACTTATTGAAGTAATATAAGTGCGTTAGTAGCCTCGCGTTCATAGCTCTGAGAGCAACGACTTCTTTATTTTCTACTTAACTTTATTTTAAATTATTTGATTGTTCAGTTTAGGCCCAAGTGCGGTCATTATTTTCTGTTATCCCTTCCGAGTCGGGAAGCGCCTGTAAATAGTGGTTTAATAAAAGGGTAATTTTAAACCCCTTCTACGTGCAGTTATTCTACCACTTAACCACAGTTATTCTACCACAGAACTTAGCTGCATTCAGCTCCCTGTTCAAGATCAGGACTTTAACACGGTTAAGACCGTGTTCGCCAAAAGTATGCACAGAACACTCAGTCCTGACAAAATAAGCTCATGACATACGTAAAAGTAATATTTGCAACTATGTCTGCAAATGAAAGTGTGGATAAGGTGTTTAATTTGCTAGTAGTATGTTATTTACAGAAGAATAGTAGATGTTTTACCTGGCTTATATTTGAAGGTAGCTTTGATGCTCTTTACATTCCTGTCCGTATGGATTGCTAAACATTTTAAAATGTCATTACCTAAAAAATATTAAATAATGGACGATAAGTTGAGGTTGAGGTTGAAGAATATGAGTAAATATTTAAACGAAAATATATTTTGATGCAAAATAAAATCGTTGCACGATTTTTTAATAATTTCACCAATTAAAATATCGAGGAAAAAAAGACATAAGGGTAAAAGGTTATTCCATTATTCGATATCAATATCAAACCAAAGTATAGAATTCAAAATTTATGAACATTAGTTGACAGGTTGGCAAAATGTGGAGATATTTTCATGAAGTACAATATAAGAGGGTTCCAAAAATATTTTAGGTGTTTAACTTTATTTTACACCAATGCATATTTGCCCTTGAATGTGTAAAAGGATTCCACGAACTCCAACAAATTAGGATACTTGTAAAAGAACCAACAGCCTAGATGCTTCAGGAATATTTTCCTCCAGAAGAAGAAAAACAATCACTTACACTCATGAATAAAACTTTTAAAAAGTTGCTTTCAAAATTATGTCAAAATTTCATTAAAAACCACCGTTTGTTCTAATATTATAGTAAAATATACTTTTACAGAAGTATAATAGGAACGTAGTATATAAAATATACATAGGTAGATCCAAGTTTCAAATTCACATTTTAGGAACATTGGGCCTTCAAATACTTTTTGTTATAGAGATATGAAATTTTGCATGCATGTATATTTTACTATAATTATATGAAATACCTTTGAAAAAATTTCTGACTCATTGTAATTTAATTTTTTAAAATTTCTTTTAATGTTTTTCAAAATGCTTCATATTTTATTGTTACTTTTGATTCATATTTATTCAAAGTGCATTATAAACACAGTTTGGTATCAGTTAGTGAATTGCATAAAATAATAATTTTTAATTAATATTTCTTTCATACATACCTAAATTTTGAACAACCTTTGAACAACAACAATTTTAATAACCCACTTTAATTGGGCTTTTGTCCCCTTTATGAATTTGCATTCAAAACTAGGTACTAAGTTTTGTTCCATGTATTACGAGGATTCTAAATTACAAACTAAAATGCATGGAGCATTTTGAAGATGTAATAATCACAAAAATTTCATTATGAAAAGAATACATTTGAAGAATATTCTTACACTTACCTTTAATACTTACTTGTTTAGAACATGATTACTAACGCATGATTTTATTAAATATAAAATATTTTAATACTATTTTACCTACGCATAAATATTTCTTTTCTAATAAAATTGTAGAATGGCAAGAAATACTTAATATTACTTGAAAAATTATCTCGAACACTTTCGGTAAATTCAACTAAATATTTTTTTTAAACTATGAATCCCTTTAAACCATTTCCTACACCAGATGTTTCCACTTCCTGATATATATTTTTATTGTGTTTAGCTACTTAACACATATTTTGGGTAATTCTTCTTTTATTATATCTAGTCGATCTCTTTTCACTTTGGTCTATGCGGTATTCATCTTGTTCCTGTGAAATATATATATATATATATTGAACATAAATACATATCTTCCTGTTCCTGTTCCATACTTAAAGTATTTAAACATCCAAAATTGTCTAAAAAAGTCTCTGATTGATGCAATAACAATCGAGCCTCTTTTTTGACAGATGCTTCTTTGAATACAATTCTTCAAATGGCACTATTTTAACTCCCAATTGTACTTTGTGTTTAACCAGATATGCATCTTGCTAAAAGTTCATTACTGGTTCATTACTGTTTCATTCATTACTCTTTCATAAACTGGCAGTATCTTAGATACAACATATACTGTTAATTTGTTTTTTCATTTTTGATGCTGCTACGTTGAAAAAATACACCATGATGTGACATTTCATTGGGCATTTATTATGTCTGGGTGAGTCATGCGTGAAAGAACAGTGAAATAAAGTTGCATAAATTGCAGTCATCACATCTTGCCCATTCATACCTTACTAATAGTAAAACGCTAAAAATATCGTAAAATAACATTTATCAAATGTTTGCTTACCTTTTTTCACTAAAAAGGCTAACAAACGTATTCAAATGCTTATAACGTCTTTAAAAATAATTTTATACCCAAGCGGTTTTTGTATAAAAAGAGTTGAAACCGTAGAATATTAATATATTAATATTTTTTTCTAATTTTTGGATGATTTTCGCTAAAATCATTGACTACTGTCCGCTTAAAATTGTTTTTAAATAAATTATGCAGCAGACATGCAGTGGTAGTACTAAATTAAAGCATTTAGAATGGAAAAGAAATAAAACGTAGCTTGGATCACAGGTATGCTAATTCGGCTCCTTCTTATTCTCTGGTAAAAAAAATGAGTAAAACAATTTCTTGAATGGGGCTGGAAATGATTATTATGGCCAACGTCGATTATTGAGATCAAAACATTTTGTTTGTATCTAGGAGAAATTATCGATTGATAGGAGATTAATAAAACAGAAATAGCAACAGGACTGGATCTTTCCAAACAACTCTTTCGCCTATTCCACCTGATCATCTTCAGAGGAACAAAGTCTGCAAGAGATGGGTACTTCGACTTCTTTCACCAATTCCAAAGCAACAACGTGTAAGCATAATTTAGAGTATGGCCATATCCTTACAGCACAGATTTAGCTGGACTGGGTTATAATATATTTTCAAAGTAAAATCCGTCCTTCCTGGGAAGAGATTTAATGATGAAGATAAAAGAACAGTTATAAAAAATTGCGAGGTCCAACACTCACGTTTGTAGGAGCATAGACTGCGCAAAGAGCAAATCATATTCAGATACAAGGGGATCATTGAAAATAATGTTTCATTTAGGAAAATACGAGGCGGAAAGCGTTTTTATTTAGTTGAGCAATCGATAATTTTCGATCTCGTCCAAAACTCGGATAAAAACAGAAAGCAAAAAACATAGGAACTGATTACTTTTTAAATAAAGTTTATTAAGTGCATATTTTTATTTAAAAGAAAAAGGATTTTCACTAATAAAATTAAGGTGAATTTACTTGTCGAATACTACAATGTTTCTTTCATTTATCAATTGCGTCAATCTCTGAATCATTAAGTGATATACACTGTTGTATAAATTAAGAAAGTTTGCATATTTTATCGAATTGCATGAAAAGAAATTAACTGAAGGAAAAACCACTGCTTCTAGATAAAAATGCAAATCTTGTACGGCAAATACGTAAGCGCCCACATTTGTGTAGGCGAAGCCAGAAGAAAAACAGGCTTTATAAGAGCGTGGAGGGTAAGACGAATTCCGTTCTCTAGCACGCCTCGGCGAATTTCTTGGTGTTATCTTGTAGCAATCGGTTAAACTTATATCGGAACAGTAAAACTAAGTAACTACCAATGTTTAAATGATGGAATGAGGTGGCAAATTGTGGGGAGGTTAGAGGCAACCCAATCGCAAGTACAGATATGCAGAGAGTTTAATTTAACGCCCAGCGT
>KK120929.1:351352-376420 GCA_000611955.2 Stegodyphus mimosarum
ACTAAGACACTTCTATAGCTTTCTGGCTTTCTTCCAATATTTGTGCAGTTATTTCGTCATTATTATTAAGATATATTTATAAACATATATTTTAAGACGCATTTATAAATATATACTTAAAATAATTATTAAGATTTACATTAAATAATGGGCCCTAATAAAGTGAGAAAAGCAGATGAGCTTCTTAGAATTGTTATGTATTACTTATTTCAGTTGTGATTTAAATTGTTTTAAAGGTAATGATTTAACTTATTTTGCTTCAGACTTAAAGATTAATTTGTTTTTATTTTCTTGTTGGAGTTTTTAAAACTTAAGTTCAACTACAAAAATAAAAACAAATTAATCTTTAAGTCTGAAGCAAAATAAGTTAAATCATTACCTTTAAAACAATTTAAATCACAACTGAAATAAGTAATACATAACAGAATTAAAGTATGGAATCACTTTTAAACGTGCGTAACTTGTGCATGGGCAAGTAGTATGAACATATTATATTACATTTACGATCTGTACAGCACTACAGCAAACAACAGTAAAGGGTACAGCGTTAGTCAAGCCTCTTATAGCAATACCGAAACAGCAATTTCTGCATATGACTAGAGTGAGGAACTGCTGGCGTTATGCTGAAGTAGCAGCAGGTCAAAGGAGATACTATGACCGAGGCGATCATCTGCGAGAAGGACCTATTATACGCCGATTTTCTGCAGAGGTCCATTGGCTCTTCAAACAACGAATCTAGAAAACCATTTAAGGTAAGTCGTGACTGGTTTAAAAAGTTTAAAAAGAGAAATGGAACTCACTCCATAGTGAACCAGCAAGCTCGGATACGAAGAGAGCGGATGGGTTTCTCAGAGAGCGGATGATAGTGAAAAATGTCGAAGTGTGCATTCCCAAGTAAATCTTTAACTGTGATTAGACCCGGCTTTTCTGGAAGAGATGCCAAAGAGTACTTATGTAATGGTAAAGCGGACAAAGATTCAAGGCCGCAAACCCATGAAAAATAGATTGAACTTCGCATTCTGTGACAATGCAAGAGATGATTTCAAACTGAAGCCGATGACATATACCAACCATTCAGAAAACCTAAGAGCATTTTAAGTCCAAAAATGATAAAAAAAAAGTCTCCATGGTATGTAAAAGATCAAGCTGGAGCTTGATTCACGACGAATTTCTTTGTAGAGTGGATTAAACTCCTTTTTGATATTGATATTAAAATAAATTTTAGGAAAATGACTTAACAGTTACCGGCACTTCTAGCACTTGACGATGCTCCTTCACACACACGAACCTAATAGATTTCTACCTTCCATCCAAAACCATCCCTATCTTACAACAGAAGTTTTAAAAACCTCATCGCCAAATATCTATTCTGCCGTTGCTTCGATATGGCTAACAACAACAGCTTCACCATCAGCGAATACTGGAAGGAGCACTATTAAATAAGTCTTAGGATGATCGTTATAACTTTTTTTCAAGGAAGACCCTGAACTATGTGTGAAAGAAGTTGTGTCCTGAGGCTGTGTCCAAAAGAGATTTTGAAAAATTCAAACTCGAACCCTAAGGGAAATTTTCGAAGCGATTACAGCCTTTGGAAGATTGGGGAGACTTAAAACTCGTTGAGGGTCAGCCGGAGGCACTGACGTCCAAAGAATTAAACCAGCTACGGCTCGAGCTCATAAATAGGTTTAAGAATTTAATAAAGGAGTTAGATGCAGTGGAGCCTATCTGTAAACTGAAATTAAGGTCATTCTGATAAACTGAAAAGCAATTTCCGAGTTCATTGGAAAAAAACACTTGAAAAAATTGCAACATAATACGCAATAGTGCTGTTCGCTGACACTTGTTTATCACTTCCACAATTGTCCTTAAAGGCAGCATGAAGAAAATTTCCTTGTGAAGTTTTCCTTTCCAAGTTTCTATTGAAAACCCACTTTAGATGAAACGAAGAAATAATGGAGAAAAGAAGGCAAAAACCAGTAAAGAAAATGGAGGCAAGATGTACATAAGTAGAATGCAATACATTACTTTATAAAACTTAATTTCTTTACATTCTCTTTTACATATTTGTGTCATGTTTTGTTAGTATTCTATACAATCTGGCGTATGTTTCTTAATTCAAGACATATAACTAAAACATTGAGGTGGTTACTTCGGAGGCTTAGTAACATTTAAGCTCAGTTTAAAAGGAAAATTTGTTTCAGAATACGAGCAGATCGGCTTACAAGCTCGGTAACTAATGAATTAAACTCATATGCTGAGGTATTACTACATTTTGGTATTGTATTTTTGAGTAACTGAGCATGTGTTGTACCGTGGTAGATATTTTACGAATTTAGAGATAGTGTGGAGGATCACATGTTGTAGTTTTGAATTTAGGATCTTATAAATCATTTGAACATAGTACTCAGGAAAAGTAAAATCATTTTTTAATTTTGTGCAACGATAAGTCAGTCAATTCTTTTAATTGTGTTATCAGTTTAGTTTGCAGCCTACAAAGAGTGGATAAATAAATATTTGTTTGATTTTTTCTTGGTCTGAGTTTGTGCTGATAGTTAACTACTTGTAAAAACGATAACTCGTCCGCTAGCTCAATTAGCCGTTAGGCTGTATTTAGTTTAATTCCCGTCTCAAATTTATAGCGTTAGCATTTACATGTTTTTTGATTGTTACTGCTGATATTTAATTTTCAAGTTAAAACTGACTAATAGTAGGGCACTTAAAAACTACAGGACATTGCCTTTATTTCTAACTATATGGTATATGGAATCTCGGAGATTTTCTTAGATAAAGTTCTAATATACTCAAAATGTTAAAATAACCTGTTCATAATATAGTAAATAATAAGTTTTTTTCCTTTAACTTTAGATATTAGGAAGTTCAAACTGCTTCGGAAGAAAGAGTTATTAATGAAAAGGAATTTCAAGCAGGCAGATTTGTTAGAGTATTATTTTTTCAAGACTATTTCAAAAAATTGTGCCTAATATCATTGTTTTCTACATTATTCGCTACTTATATTTGTTTGTCTATTAAATCACAATCTCTGGCAGTCATTTTCTCCAAGACGACCACATCTACAGACAATTTAAATCGTCTGAAACAATGCATGATTGTCTTGGAAAGAAAATTTATATTTGTCTGAAGAAACGACAGAATAAAAATATAATACTTTAGAAACTGTGCATCAGTTTCACATCCAATGAATTACAATTTTGTTACAATTATAATTTTCCTAAGTTTAATTTGAAATGTTCTATTTGTCGTTTAATTAGCAGATTGATTATTTTATTTAATAAAATGATTAACAAATGAGATTTTATTCATTTATTTAATTGGATCAGTTAATCACATTTTACTCTTAGCCGGTACTGCTCAACTCTTATTTCGACCCTGAAGAACCCTTTCTCGCATCTCTTTTACAGAGTGCTTTGAATGGGTTAACATTAATTATAGCCATCCAGTATCTTACATTAGCCAAATTTTTAAACACTCAAAATTACATCCATAGTACGAAGTACTATCAGAATTCTTTTGTAGTTTCTTAAGAACAAGAAACGTAGTTTATTCCTGTTACAGCAAGAAAAAATAAATATAGACTTTTACTTTTATACTGCATTTTCAAATGAAATATATCAATGGTATTGCTGGCAACATACACAAAATTACCTTAAAACGCGGATTTTAATGTTTTTAAAGTTAAATAAATAGCAGGGAGGCATTTTAAAATAGCTCAAGGAAAAAGTAAGAATACTGACTTGATGGTAAGGTAGATTCAGGTGCTTTATTGTTCTTCTCTTCATATTGTCCGTGATCCGAAGTTTGGGGAAAATTTTCATTTTTTATCGTAATTTCGGGTTTGCGTAAGGCACCTTCATTAGCAAGAGAAGTTGCTTGAGGCGCCACAGAATCGCGGTTGCATGAATATAGATCCGCTACTGGCTTGTCAGAGGTTTCTACAAAGTTAGCTGCAACTGTACCATTATTGAGGTCTTTCTTCCCTTGCGTCTTCCCTTCCTTTCTTTCCTTGGTTTTCTTCCCTTGATTTTCAATGTTCAAAATGGAAAATTTTGAATCAGTTTCAATATTTATGATAAATCCATCAACCTTATCCTTAGTAAAATAAGTATGGGAGTCTTTTTCAGATTCTTTTGCAACTCCCGTACTAAATTTTTTATGCATTTTTAAGTCATCGTAAGAAATAGAGTGTGACTTTTGAAGCCTTCCAATCAATTCCTTCTTCAGTTTTTGACGTTCATCCAACAAATCAAGATTGTAAAGTTTTTCATTCCGGTTTTGGCTCTTTAATTCCTTTGTACATGAAATGGTGTTCTTTTTGTTTATATTTTGTTTCAAGGGCATTCTCTGAGCTTCTATCTTAGGAACATTTCTTTTGGTATGGTGGCTTGTCGTACTTATCTTCTTGGGTTCAAAATTCAGTAAAACCATATCATAATCACCAGCATTTTTATGACAGTGTTTTGCGTCGTCAGAGATGTTAGGCACTTCGTAAATATCGTTTGTAAAGACACCTGAAATTCAAAAATGGGTCTTAATTGAATGTAAACTATTGTTCTGTTATGTTTCATGAAATTAACTACATAAGAATAATACTAATTTATGTGAGTTCAAAGGCAAGATGTTGTTGCATTCAGCCCGTATATAAGCTCAGAAGTAGCATTTCATTAGAAAAATTCGCCTAAAAAGAAAGCGAATTTCAAACCGCTATATAAATCCAGATTAGTATACCGCAAAAAGCAAAAATAATAACTGACCTACCAGAGAATTTGAAGATGGCTGCCAATTCAATTTCAACTTCCATCCTAAAACAGGAGTGCAGAACATAAGGGCACGTTTCGCGCCAAGAGTTTTCCTTTAGCAATTCTCCAACCTTTTAGATACGTGTATCATTTGGGATTTTGATTATAGCGCTGATGAAAGAGAGCAAATATTTTCACACAGGAAATTTATTTTAAGGGAGAACATGAGCAGCTTCACTTTCGAAAATTCAAATGCTTCGATTCGTATTAAGACGACTAACTATGAATCAGACCAGTCTAAATTGACTTCACAAATTCAAAATTAGGGAGCCATTGATATTAATGAGGAAAATAAAGTTTTTTCAGTTATCTTTATTTTTATAATAATCAGAATTAGAATTTTGATTTTTATGTTTATGCTAAATTTATCTTGTTTTCTACAAAGAAAAACTGTTCTAAAATGAAACTACCGCTGACAAAAACGTCGTCTTGACACACACATTTGGTTGATTTTGACACGCAGCCAAAAATGGTTGCCGACGGCTGACTTATATTGTTATGATATTGCTACTTCGCAGTTGCTGGACGGGAAGTCCAGGAAGCCTAGAGAACGAACAAATAGGAAATCGAAAAGAAGCACTTCAACTTGACCTTGCAAAAATCTGCTGCATGCGATTGACAAATGGTAATCTGCTCTAAATGATGGTATGAGTAAGAATACGTCAGAAGAAACTTTAGTTTCGACTGCTTTTGAGTTATTTTTGTCGGCTGAGGCTTATTCATGTTTTCTAGTAGAGATTTTCGGTGTTGAATAACAGATGAGAAGCTATGTCCACTGTGACTCATTCAAAAGTTTTAATTATACATTTCATTTATTAAATTATATACGTCTTATAAATAAATATTAGTGCATTTTTAAGAAACGGAATTCTCAAATTTGCTTGTGTTTATTTGTAAATTTTGATTTAATAAAAAGTTCATTACCAAGATAAAATCTTTTTCTTTCCTTCTTTTCCCCCTCCTACCTATTATTGTGTAAGAAGGTTTGAGAGATTTGGGATAGAAGATTTAAATGCCTTTGTAAGGAAGAGCTGAAAAGGACTTCCAATTGCAGAAAGGTTAGAATTCCTTCCATTTAGATTTTACATACGTTCACCATAAGAGACTGAACGTTTTACAATATTTTAAAAGTTGGAAGGGCTATAAACGCATACATTTAAATTATAGACATGTGATTAGCTTTAATATACTCTAAAGCAATTTCAGGTTTATTTCTATGTTCCTTTGCTCGAATATCTCAACTAGTTCCTGTCTAGCGTAGAGTACGCTTAGAAACTGTAAAATAATCATCAGTAAAGATAGACAACACGAAAAGAAAAAAAAAACAAAATGTGACATCTAAGCGAAAAGGGAAAGAAGAATGATAAAAAGAATCAAAGAAATCTAAATGTAAAAGTTCTTGAACATAACGAAAGCACTGATGAGTTCTGCACTACTATAATTTATCGAATTAAGGACAATGCTTCTCACATGTACAGTTTTAATACATTAGACCTGGAATTAAAGTAAATTGTATGCTAATTTAGTATAATGTATTGTATGCTAATAGTATGTAATTAAACATGAGAGAAAGAAATTTAAAAAGGAGGAAGACGTTTCTTGAGAATTAAGACTCAAATTCTCTAGTCCTTTAAGTTATCATTTATGCAATCCTAGTCCCCTGTGTCAAGTCAGCGAAATTATTCGAACATCCGCAAACGATTTAAACTTTGGTAACAAGGAAATGTCAAGTTTTAAGTTTTAAGTAAAGCTTTTTACTATAGGACGGTATATTTTATTGCTTCCCTATACAATGTTTTGTACTTTTTTTTTCTCTGTGTGTTTCACGGTTTTTGAGCTCATTTTCGCTTTCCGCACAGCCTCGTATATAATAAATAGAATGTACGCATATTATCACTCACGAGGACAGTATAACCATAGTCCACTTTTGGAACTTGAATTATCCTGGCAGAGTCAAGTTATAGAGGGAAACTTCATCTACTATTATGTAACTATTAACTTTAAAATTAAATAAATAATTTAATAAATAATAAAACTGCTAATAAAAATACTAAACTAAGGTGAAGTGTTGTAATCTGTATTAAACATGTAAGCATGTTTCCTACGTTAAAGGCATTCACTTACAATTGTTTGTTACTTTCGAAATTTATATTTGGCAAAATTAAATTTTCCTATTTTGTAAATCTCAATTTTTTTTCAAATTAAAACTAAATTGTGATACAATTTTGAGCGTTATTACAAACACATACGCTAACTATTCAGATATTCATTACGTTTAGTTCTACCATAGTTTTAAGGTAAATTTCAAACCTTTTCTAAGAAAGTTCATGAGCTAAAATTTAAAAAAATGAATAACTTATAATAGAAATAAATAAAAAACTTACATTAAACATACTTCTAAGTAAAACAAAAGTTACAAGCTTTCACAATTATGCACAATGTTTGGATTAAAAAGTTACTACTCACACAAAGCACACCCTGTATCTTCAGCAACTTCTCCGTTTTTATTGTCGGAAGACCTATGCGGTAAAGAAATATTATCTCTTAAGGAAACTGCAAAATAATTTGAAAATGTTTTTAATTATCTATATCCAATGTTTTATACTGCGCCGGAAATAATTTAAAATTTAACAAATGGGACAAGTATCCCTTCCAATTAAACAAATCAGAGTCCGCAAGCGCAACCTAAATGTGTGGCATTTCTATAATGATAACTGTTGTAAAAAATATTTTATATATAGTAAAAATACTTATATATATTTTAATTTCTTGTGTAATGAAAATTGTGTTAATTTCAGTAAGTTATGAGAAATATTAATTATAATTATTCTGGTGTAAAAGTGATAACCAAAATTTTGAATATTAATTTTATCAGCGATGAACCGCGAATAAGAATGAAGAAGTCCAACTATCCAGTATGCATGTGATTAAGAGTTTAAGGCATGTGATTAAGAGTACATCACGTTGTTTCCGCAATAACCCGAATGATAGGGATAAAATATGTGACCTACAGAGGATAGCAAAATAAAGTACTTACCCCAGACGTTGTGATGGTTGAAGAAGAAAATACAAGTTAATCATCTACAAATTACTCTATTTATTTTTCCTATCAAAAATTTTACTGCTGAACTCACACAAATAAAACAAGAAAATTAAATAATCAGATCATAAATATAGTCCTTCTATAAATACAGAACGTCCACTCGTTTAACGATACACTTTAATATCACAATCCTCTTGCATCGCTTTCTATAAATCACGAAAAAACCGTATCGAAAATATATGTAGAGCAGCAATAAACTTGTCTTGAAATTTCTTCTAATTTTGAAGCTTCTACCAGTGAATTAATTTAGAGCAGTGCACCACGTGGCGATAGACAATGGACGAGTCTTAAATTGCACAATGAGATCGTTCATGATTCTTGCTTAAAAAATATCATTCCATGCTGGATGAATTTTCAGAAACTGCATGTAGAATGAATATATTCAATAAAAAAAAACTACAGTTGGCTTTCTATAAATCAGGAAACACATCATCGGACTTTTCAGGAAAGTTAAACGTGCATCAAGAAGCGAGGTGGTAGGTGAAGAGACAGTCGGTGAAAAGACAGGCCGGAGCCTGTCCTTCACCTTTGAACTCCTAGCAGCGAAGAGGGCAGAAACCGGTCCAACAACTGCCACCAAGGGCTTGGACGAAACGATGACGATTCTTGAAGCGATAGTTTGATGATAGATGCCGGCTTGCTAGCACAATAACTGAATACTGAATGTTTAAATTTCTAAAGTTTTACATCAAAATTTTAATTATAAAACCACTTAAGATTTTTATATTTTAACAACATCTCTAATGCCATTATTTATATATTATATTTATGGCTATGAAAGCAATTAAACTGCTCTATTTTTAGTATAATTTAGTACAATCATTTTTAGTGCACTCAATGTTTGTTATAATTTACTACAGTTTATAAAAATATAATCATAAAGTAAAATTAATTGTTTCCTGGAATATTTAGGATAATAGTTGTTATACGCAAATTTTGCATGGACGTTTTGTTTGTAAAAGTAGACAATAAAAGAAAGAATGATATTATTTTTCGAGTATTTAGTTCAAATAGTAAGCAGAAAAGAACACCGTCGGGTCTGGTCTTCGTCCTTGTGTTAATCACACAGTATAGTTTATAATCTGACGCATGTCGTAGATACCTTATACAAGTGATACAAGTGAAAGATATGTATGGCGAACTGTTCAAATGATGTTTACGGAAACGGATAAGATATAGGGTAAACGTTCGATACATGTATGTTATTAGAGCCATAACTGATTAGCTCTAATAACATATATGCATATATAAAGCTTTGAATGAAGATGGTTTTGAACTAACTATCCCCGGAGGTGAAGCCATGGCGGAGATACATGATAAAATTATCATTGACCATTGAGAAAATATCACTACGAGGTCAGAAAAAGCATTAATAATTGTTATTTTAAAGTCTTCAGCTGACTTTAATTCTATATGATTAAACGTACAGGACTCAAAAGAAACAAATATTACGCTAACCCAACCGGCGTGAAGAACGGACTTATTGCATGGTATCGAAGTAATAATTTGAAATTTTTAAGTTGTACCTTTCGTCCTGAATGCCGACCAAATGGACCACATTCTGCGGGGAAAACACTATCCTCTTAGAATCAATAATATCCAGCCCTACATAATTCTTAAATCTATGCACAAATTTCTTTTGGAGTATCATAGCTTCATGTCAAGCCGCAATCATAGCTTCTGATATTAAAAAGGGATTGAAAATAGTTTTAATCATGTGCAGCATCCCAAATTATGACTTTCTGAGGACATTTGAAGTATGTTATGAACCTTCGGTAGCTGATTGATCTCATCGGAGATCTGAACTAATTGCTTGTCATAATAGCAATCAGTTCAGATCTCCGATGAACAGTTCAGATCTCCGATGAACAGTTCAGATCTGAAAGATTGAGTTGATATGAAAAGCAATCAATTCACATCTGAATTGATTGAACTGATTGCTTTTCATCGGAGATCTGAACTGAGTGCAAGCAAATAACTTCAAACGTTGCATCATCTTATCTTACTTAAATAAAATTTTGTTTCATATAAAAAATGATTTCCACCACGCAATTAACTTATTTTAAAGAGGAAACTGCCAAGTAAAGTAACATAACATATGAACCTCTTCTTTAATAAAATTCTACTATTTTCAGAAATGAAATTTATTTCAACTTACGACTGATCTTTAGAGACTGGTTGTGTTTTTATGCTCCTCTTCATTGCACAGCATACTAGAAATAGGGCGATTATAAAAAATCCCAAAATAGAAAACCCGACGCACAGTCTAAAAGTTAAGCTTGACATATACTCATTTTTTCCGTCAGAGGTGGAACCTAAGAAACAAAAATTAAAAAACGCTTAGTTTAGTTAATCAAAACGTTATATGTTTCAATGAAAGACCGAAATCTGGAAAGAGTCAACATTCCTCGGTGAATGTTAACATTCACATAGTAGTTGCGTTCCAAAAAGTATATCCACTCACGTAATACCTAATATTCCAAAAATTGTAAGCTTTTCTTTATTTATCTGTTTATCACTTTGTCAACAGAATTAAGTTTTATTTTGACTCTGTAGCTTTGTTGCACAAATAAAGTATCAGCGATAGAATTATGTACCGTGAATAGGTGAAAAATTAAATTATGACTGATTGTAACTGATATATCATAAAGTAAAACACTGTGACGCAGATGTTTCATTTCTTAACCTACTCTACACTTTTTTTTATTTGACAGAAATTTTCGTTGTTTCTTTAATTAACTTTGTAATTAAGGTCTACAGTACTTCGCATCTAATTGTTTTAGAATTACGGTTTTATTATTGGGTTAAGATCCATGGATTTACTTGTATGTAAGAAGTTTTCACTGAAGAACAACTGAACACTCTGAGACAGCAAAGTGGCAAAGTGAACTTACACTTTTCTGCGCTATAATAAAAAATTAATATATCCTATTTCTGTGATAAATATTTATTTTCATCACGCAAATAAAAGTACCTAATCTTACCACAAAACTAAAATAAAGATTTCGTTTTTCTTTGTTGTCGCTATTCATAAAGAATATTTTAAAACTACAAATTTTAACCATCAAAATTCAAACGTTTTATTACCAAGTATAAAATAATAAATGTGTATTAAAACAAACATACCTACATGTACTTGACAGATTTCTGAGAAACAATCAATTTACTCAAAATGAAAAGACTGTAAATCAAGCAAACATTATCCAATCGAAAGTTTCGACTAAGAAATCGGAGAGACAACAATCATTGGAATGGCTATTTCTATTTAAGTTGAGATAAGGGGCAGGATGTATTTCTCCTGTGATCTATTGTATGAAGTGTCTGTTCCCTAACCAGGGTTATTTGAGGTGCCAGTGATAGCTGGATAAAATTCCAGCTGAAACTGTCAGTAAGTATAGTATCAAAGTATCAAAGGACGTGTTATGGAATCCAAAATATTAATCTTCATATTCATATTAAAAACCATGCTTCGTATTATAAACATTTTCTTTCATATTAAAAACAAGGTGCACCGTTTTTACTAGACAACATGTCGTCTGCTAGAAGAAATGCAAATGATATCTACTTATTATTGTTATTGATCATATCTTTTCTTATTTTTTCATTTTGTTGATTTCTTTTCCTGGAGCTGCCGCGCGATGCTTTTAGGGAACCGTTGCTATGAAAGTACAAAGTTTGAATTAACCGCTGCTTTAAAGGTTTGGAATGTCTGCTATAAAACAGCAAAAACTAATGATAAAATTGACTTTTAAAAATTTTGTACATTGAATAAAATTAGTTAAACTGTCACTTTGCTAGTTTCGCTAGTTTTCAAAATCAAACGTCTTACGCCATTAATACTTAAGATGTTGCTATCTACTTAGCAAAATATTTGAGTATGTGTTTCGATTGCACAAAGTATCATAAAATGAAATGGTAGAAAAAATCGATATATTATTAATGGTACTTCAATATATGATGACAACCTTACCCGACAAAGCCTTTGTACCAAGACATCATTACTCGATGATTACTACTATATTACTAGCATGTATATATATCATTACTAGCATGATGTTAAACAGCTAGATGGTATTAAATAAATTTAACAGATTTTTGAAGTAAAAAACATTGTTTATTTTGTTCTAACAAATTGTGTTTAAATTTATTCACATTAATAATATTTTTCTTTTTGCTCTGAAAGCACTCTTTCTCATTTTTTGACCAGCTCTTACAAATACTGAACACTTCCATTAGCATTAATTTGTTTGAAATTATATCACCATATGTTACTACCTAACATTTTCATCGTCGTCTGCTTGTAAGTTTCGGTAAATGAAAGCTCTTAACTAATTGGTATAAAAATTAATTAATAAAATTAAATATAATTTTCGTTTATAAATATATCTAGTGATATTTAGAGTATATATAATATATATATATTGCTGATGAATGGCATATTTTATTCGGTACCATTTATAATAAAGCATGCCCATTCCAATTTCAGGCGAAAAAAAAAGTTGTCAATAAACTTCCTTAATCATATGGATGCATAAAACACGTAAAAGGCAACGTATGAACTTTTACAGTAAAATATTAGATTATCCTGTTAGGAATCTTACTTAGGAAACTAGTAAAATCAAGTATTAAAATGTATTAACAATTCTTAAAAATAAAAATATCATAATGTTCATGCAGCATGTCTCCTTGGTGTAGGAGAGCTACATTCTTAGGCAAAAAGAACGACGCCCCACGACGCACTGATAAGATATAAAGCACATTGGACACAAATTAATATGCATACAGGTTTCGACGGAATATCCAAAATTTTACATTTTGGCTGCCAATGAATGAACGGTTTTCGCTACAGCGCATCTGATCTGCGCAACTGGCAGGATATTTAAGAGGAGAAATTACGATTCCAGGTCATAAATTCTTCACGAATTTCATTCCGTGTACTCTGATAGACAGTAACTATGCCTCGCATACAGGTGCGCCGATATGCGCAGATGTCAGAATTTGAGGGACATCGTGTAGTTGGGCTTAGAAGCCGGTTTGCCTTATCGGCGAACAGCTCGACATTTGAGCAGGAGTGATGCCATTATTAGACGACGTTGGCAGGAATGGGTGAACCATGGCCGCACACAGCGTGAAGAAGAAAGCGGTAGGCCTAGAGAAACGACACAACATGAAGACCGAGCAATCGTCAAAGCGGCACTCACAGCCCCAGTTGCATCATTATCATCGATTGTACGTGCAACTAGTGCTTCAGTGACCGCAAGGACCATTCATAGACGGCTCACAGAAAGGGTGCTGAAGTCACGGCACCCCTTGCGCCGACTACCATTGACCTCTGTACAACGTCAAGCCCGTTTGCAGTGCTATCGGGCTCATTCGCACTGGAATGTCACTGACTGGAGTAGAATAGTCTTCAGTGACAAGTCCCGCTTTGAACTGAGCCCCAATGACCAGCGAAGGCGAGTTTGGAGACGCCGCGGACACCGGTGTGATACCAACCTGACTGTCTTCCGGCAGACAGGCCGACAACCAGGAATTATGGTCTGGGGTGCCATTTCATTTCATAGTAGGACCTCTTTGGTTATCATCCGTCGCAACCTTACAGCACAGCGGTACGTCGACGAATTTCTAAGGCCCGTTGTGTTGCCCTTCATGTCACGTCACCATGGGCTAACATTTCAGCAAGATAATGCCCGCTCCCACACTGCACATGTTTCTACTGCTTGCCGAACATTACCTTGGCCAGCAAGCTCACCGGATCTCTCTCCTATTGAGTACGTTTGGAGCATTATGGGCAAGGCCCTCCAACCAGCTCGGAATGTTGACGATCTAACGCTCCAGTTGGACAGAATTTGGCACGATATCCCTCAGAAGGACATCCGCAACACCTATAAATCGATGCCAAGCCGAATAAGTGCTTGCATAAGGGCCAGAGTTGGACAAACGCATTATTGACGTTTTCACTTTGTGAAGCTCTATTACTTCAATAAATCATCCAATTTTTCTCTAACTGTAATCATTTGTTTTCTGCACATGTACATCACTTCTATCGATTTTCGTCCCATTCGGATAACTCCTTCGTGGTGCGTCATTTTTTTTTTGTCTAAGAGTGTAATTTGGCAAAATCTGTCACACCGATCTCCTTAACCAATTCTCAGCTGAAGACAGCTCTGCCAGAAGAAGCTGAAGACTTTCTCTGGAACCACAAATTGGCACTTCAGAATGGAAATAGGCTACCTCTCTCATAATTTAAAAGCACAAAGATACGCAGTCATAATAAATACGCAGTAATTTATTTTGTTTAATAATCGAGGCCTATCCAACTGATGTATGAATTAATGATACTGGAAGACGAGCAGTACACATTCTTTCGTAAAAAATTATGTAGAGGATTTAATTCTTAATTTACTTTCGACAATTAGTAAAACACCTCCCTGTTAAAAGAGCACAATCATTTATTAACATAAATCTGCATGATCAATAATTTGGCTCCATAACACCCTTATCACTTGGTGTACATCTCAAATCAGAACATTTTACAAAAGTTTATCACTTATTTTATACACGCTGAATATCTTATATCCCTTACACCAACTGGGACAGCTTAATTAAGCCATGGAGCCACTTGCTGTCGCAGGGAGTGGGCTGTTTCTCACAAAGAAACAAATCCTTGCACCAACCTGGTAAATCATTTTTTATTACTTTTTGCTTGAGAAATAGCTCCCACAAAAAAGCATAAAACAATTTTTGTTTTAAACATCAGTAATTGAATATCAAACAGTATGGTAATCTTTGATGTCGACATTACGCTCGGTGATGATTACATACTTCAGCAAACTGAATTGGGATGTGTTAAATGTGTTGACAAGGGAAAATGTAACAGAAATTTCTAAAAAATAGATTTTGTAGATGATATTCACAAGCCAAAAGATTACATTTAATGTTATTTTGATTAATTGTTTTTTTGTTCCCATAAGTCTTAAGGATACTCTTCCGTTATGCACCTATCAAAGTATGGAAGGTGATGATCTAATGGCTATCATTTGCAGAACGGTGTGTGTATGTGTTTGTCATCTATAAAACTATTGTTATAGCTAGCACCTATTTACGATTAAAATGCCCGCCAAAATGTGCAGCAGCTACATAACAGAAAAGTACCGCCTGAAACAGTATATGTGGGAATTTATTTCATTGGAACTTAGATAAGCTTTAAGCATATGCAGGAAGCTGACGTAAATATAATAAAGAACAAACTTTAATACAATTCAGCCTTAACTTCCTCAGCATGCGAGAGGAGTAAGATAAGTTTTAGCTGAAATAACATGTCTTTAATCGTCTAGGTCATAATACGGCGCCAATAGTATATAGTGGTATCCCTAACTTAAGCTCGTAGACGCAAACGTAAAGGCTTTCAAATAACGCAGATATAAAATAGCACAATTTTTCAATTAATATAATTTGTGGAGAAGTATGGAGATGTAGTAATAACTGCATATGAAAAAAACAGAAATATTCCGTTTCAACGAGAATGCCCAAGTAATCAGTCAACTAACGGACGGCAAAATATGTGTTTCAAAATTCTTCTAAATTATTCACAATTTCGTGGAAATTCTTGACATGGGAATTACAGGACTTGAACGTTATAACTGAGCAAAAAATTATGTCTGTCTATATGTCTATAAAGTATTAACACAAAAAAGAAGCATTTTAAACAACTTACATTAAAGAAAATAAAGTTTAGTAAAGCAAACAAACAAATATTGAGCTTTCCTTTACAAATTTTGATTTCCTTAAGATCATGAATGCTTCATTATTTCATAAGCAACTATTTCAAATATTTAATTTTATAATTTCAACATGTCACCTTACTAGATTTAAACTGATGATCTAAAATCCGGAATTGTCAAAGTACAGACGAGTTTGGAACTCAGACTATACCTCCCTTATTTCTCGATATCAGTTGCATTCCAGTGAACGTAAACATCATTGGTTTTGATCATCCGTGGGAGCAACTATGCAGATTAGAGGTAATTACAGCAAACACACAGAAATCCAACAAATACTATACAATAAAGCGTAAACGCGAACATGGTGTCACTCTGAAAACGTTTTTAAAAGTTCCGACATTCAAACGGAAAATTGTGCAAATACTAAGAAGTCATATTGAACATAATATTCAAAGATAATAAGCATATAATAATAATCTTTTATTAGCACATGTACCGTCACTAATAGATTCTGCAAACTGTGTAAAGAGGCCGAAATGTTCCTTTATGTTATCATGATATACCTCACTATCATTGCTCTCTTATTTGGATAAAAATAACAAAAGAGAGAAGAAAAACTCTTCAGACAAAGCAGAATAAATTACTGCAAGAGTACTCTGTATGTCCCGTAGTGAAGAAATAACTCTCTTACTAGCTTAAAGCAGACGACAGAATCACCTAAAGTAGATTTTCTAGACAATGTTTTTCTTAAGACTGCACGCAACATGCATATAAAAAGCGTAGACTGTTTAGACAAGGAAATTCCCAGTATACTAAACAATGGCGCCACCATTAATGAAATATTCAAAAGAACACGAAATTTTTTTATACAATGTGAAATGCTACGATACCTTTATTCTGCCATAGTGCAATACTTAATCATAAGTGGTGCAACAGAGACCTTTTAAAAAATGTTACAGCTTTATTTTGTGGAATAATTCCTAAGCATCAAACAAATTCCTATTCCAATTAATGCATGGAAAGCGTGCAAAATTTTGGGGCTCATTTTGAAATAAAATTCCTCAGAAGAAAACACAGATCAATTCAAACATTATAAAAACAAAACTGAATAGAAAAAACTTACGTTTACTCATACTTTTAAACCATCAACTCATGAAAGTAATTCAGTAACCTTTTTCTCAAATATTAAGTTTTGAAATACCCTTAGTCAAATTATGTGATAATTCGTGTCTATCTGATATAAAGTTTCAGTATCGTTAATATCAATGGACTGATGACTTTTGTTTAATTATAAATTAGAATTGTTAAAACATGTATTTCAAATTTGACGAGAATGAGAAAAATGAAAAAACTGATCAAGTATTATCTTCTGATCATAAAGCTCTTTCTTTTTATCTTACCTAAAACTGTTCAGTTTTATTCATTTAAAAGGTGTATTATATGGATACGATAATATAATTCCCTTTTTTCAGGCGGTTAATTTAAGCATTTCCTTATGGCATTTAGTAAAATGAACAGAATATTTCTTACTTTCTTTGCGCAGAATATTTCTTATTTCTTATGCGCAGAATACTTCAAAACTACATTGTAGACGTGATGAACATAGGCAGTCATTAAAAGCACTCAAAGTTTAAATCTTTAAAAAGAAATTTTGGTGATTGTAGAGAATTATCGAATGACTATAAAAGAAGATATAATAATTCGATTAACATTTAGAAAAAACGAGGAGAATATTTCTAGGTCAAAACTACACTGCAGATGTTCAAAATATTAAGTAGTCATTAAAAGTATAGAAAAGTTGAAATCTTGACAAAGAAATTTACTTTAATGTGGAGAACTACCCAATGATTAAAACAGAATACATAACAATTTGATTTTGGGAACTGTTTAGAATACCTTATTATATATCCAGTTTTCATACTATGCCAAAAAGAAGGTAATTAAAACATTAGGCGAAACGGGCTATTTAAGAGATAATATTTTATGTTAACAATATGATCGAAACGATATTTTAAATTTTTTGTTACGAAAAATTAATGTTGTAGTCATGCAAACTAACTATATTTATTAATATTTAACTTCAAACTAAAGCAGTGATATTTTGGCTGTCTCATAAAATGACATAAAGGTAATAATATTGTTGTTAAAAAATTGCATACTGAATTTAAATATGACATTCGACTTTATCCGTTCGAGGTGATAATTCGATCCAAACTGGAACATATTCATTAATTTCAGCTTTTCCATTTAATTAGTTAATATGTTATATTCATGAGCATTGAAAATTAGATTAGTTCGGAAATTTGTAAAGTATTTTTGTGTAATACACATATTGATATTAATAATTTAAAAAGGAGTGGCGCTGCAGTTTTAAAAGAAAGCTTACAGGTACTTCTATATCAGGTAAATGTATTCCAATGTATTAGATTTATCGACAGATAATTAGTAGAACAGCATTACAATAATGGCACATAATTACAGTCACAGCATATGAGCTTTGCCATCGATCATATGAAGGAACGCGTATGTAATAAATAGTAAATACAAAAAATGTTCTAAAAGTTGCAATAAACTTTGACAGTGTGCAAACACAAAAAATATAATATTATATAAAATTATAACATGCATAAAATATACGCATAAATAATTTAACTTATGCGAAATTGGTAGTCATAAATTAAATACATTTTCAGTTCTTTCAAAAATTTTCTTCAATAATAGGAAATGTTTGAGTAAAATGTACGGTATGTGAGCTTACTTGAAGCAGTTGAACTAGAATAATCTCCCGTGCGTTTCAAGGCCAAATTTAGAATTTCCAGAATAAAATGCACATGCTTTAATTTAGTAAAAACTATTAACATGCAAAAAGGTATCTCCGTTTTCATATTCAATTATCATGAATTAATCTAAGAATTTCAATATCTTAATCAGGCATTAAAAACAATGTTAGTTGCTGATACCTACAGAGTTTCATGAAACCTCGTTTCATCAGGAAAAAAAACATATAACTCTTTAAACATACTTAAATATTTTCTTCCTCGTAATTATTAATAAAATTAAAAAAACTCAACGCTTTCAGATGTAGCATAAAAACTAATTTAGATTAATAAATTTATTATAACATCCATCTTCTCCAATGTGAAACATGAACAAATGTAATAGTAAAATGATTTTATATGATGTATGACAGATATTATGATTAAATAATGATGTGCTTGTGACTCTTAGGGGTTTGAAAGATATTATTCGTAGCAAAGATTTTATACGTGAAAATCCCAAAATCGTTAGAATACTCCGAAGGAATATGCATCTATCTACACTCACGTTTGTGAAAATTGCAACACCATGAAGGACTTACGCGAGTGAGCTGAAATTTTCAGGAAATGCAAAGTAGCGCATGATATGCAAATGATTAGAATTGCAAATCCGTAGCGAATGCGTATGCTGAGCAGCGCCCTCTGAACGGCTGATGGATCCGAATAAATAGACGGCTGTAGCGAGGCGTGTATGGTTATCGGTGGTTATCTGCTAGTGGTAAACGTTAACTCAATCTGTACTTATGCCTCGTCGACGAAAGAGAGCGAGATTTGAACAACTTACAGAGTTTGAACGAGGGAGAATCATCGGCCTTCGTGAAGCTGGATTGTCGTATCGTGCACTAGCCTCTCGTGTGCAGCGTAACAGCAGCACAGTGATGCGCGTTTGGAAGCAGTGGACGGACGAGTGTCGGACAACTCGGAAATCCGGGAGTGGACCCCGAAATGTGACGTCAGCTCGCGATGATAGACACCTGGTCCGCATGGCGCGGACGGACCGTACAGCTTCCTCTAGACAATTGGCAGCACTGTGGTCAATAGCTACAGGTGTTTCATTGTGTGCTTCATCAATTCGTAGACGTCTGCTGCAGTGTGGACTGCGCGCACGGACTCCTTTATACAGGATCCCCCTAACGCACGACCATCGCCGCCTGCGGCTACAATGGGCCAATCAGCATAGAGACTGGCGTGCTGATTGGCAGCATGTCGTGTTTTCTGACGAATCCCGCTTTAATTTGTGGTACCATGATGGCCGCATTCGTGTCAGACGCTATGCCGGTGAACGCCACCTTCCGGAGTGCATTATCGAACGCCACAGTGGACGAACACCCGGAGTTATGGTCTGGGGCGCCATAGCATATCATAGACGATCTCAATTGCTACGAATTGTGGGCAATCTGAACAGCAACCGGTATATCCGTGAAGTTCTACAGCCCGAAGCTGTTCCCTTCCTTCAAAGCTTGCCAGGCGCTGTATTTCAACAGGACAATGCCCGCCCTCATACTGCTCGGATTGTTAAATCCTTCTTTGCAGCGCAGCAGGTACAGCTTCTTCCTTGGCCTGCGTGTTCCCCGGATATGTCGCCAATTGAACATGTGTGGGATGTCATTGGTCGGCGTCTTGCTCGTGATCCTCGTCCTGTTGCGTCTGCAGACGAACTTTGGGTACGCGTACAAACGATATGGAATGCTCTTCCTCAGTCAGACATTCAAACTTTGTTTGACTCCATGCCACGTCGTGTAGCAGCACTTATTGCGGCGCGTGGTGGCCACACAAAATACTGATTCTGATCTCTTGTTCTTGTTTGTTTGCTTTGAACATTTAATCATTTATTTGTACCACTACCATTCAACTGTGTGTTAAATTGCATTCAATTATGACGATTCCTTCTTGGTGTTGCAATTTTCACAAACGTGAGTGTATTATAAATTTATAGATTTAATTCACTTGCTGTAATTGTGACAACAGCACATCTCAAGCAGTGATACATAATTATGATATTTTACACCCTGCACGAGGGTAGCTGCTGGAATGTTAGATCAGTGACCATTGTGGATGGATTGTAACTCTTGCAGAAATAGGGATTATCCGGCAGCATCTGGCTTACCCCATGCCTTCACCTTACTGGTTGAATTCTGCTCTTAGGGTTGCGTTGCAACTGGCGGCTTTTGGATCGTCAAACATCGCCAAGCCAGGGGCTGGCGAGAAGAAGAAAAAGAGCCTGCAGCGATCTTCAACAACGAGAATTTTCTGAAGTTTTCGCCAGACATGAAGCAGTAGCTGAGACCGAGCTTTTGTCTGTTGAAGGCAAAGCTGGAGGGACGTGGCTCGCAAAACTGTCGGCAGGAAGCCATGGCGACAATACTGCATTTATGAATTCTAATTCCGTTTTATTATTGTTTTACATATTTTCGACCATTACTGGGGAAAAATGTGTTCCCTTCAAGAAGCAATGTCGATAATTGAAAATTAATCTAACTGGTGAACCCACCACCTTAAGTATTAACCATATGAATGTTGTAGAGGTATGTACATTGTTTTTATGTTTCTTAGGAGCGACATGCCACCACTAGAACATGTAACAAATGTTTTCAGCCTTTCGTGCGTTAGCCTATATCTTTGTTTGATATGGTTTTTATTGTCAAGCATACCTTCGTTTCCTGCTTAGTCACTGTAGATGACTACGGCTTTTAAACTCCTATAACAAAATATCTTGTAGAAATGGCTTATTTAATTCTTAATAAATGTGGAACTTAAAGTTACCAAAACCCAATAAATTAATTTAAAACATGAACGGGTCTTTGCACATGTAGAACACAACGCCCTTTATTAAGTATATTTACCCTTGTTGTATTATCGTTATGGTATTTACCGTTATATTCCTCGATACTTATTTAACTTACTGGTATGTTGTTTTCAATGTTTATCACACAATTTCTCCCTTTGCAGTATTTTAGTATTGATATGATTTAAAAGAATTTCTTTTCAATGTCTTCTTAATGTGCCCACAAAACTTGCGTTTTTCATTTTAAGTCTTTTAGCTAATGATAGTGAGGAAAATAATAGTCCATAATCAAATTTCTACCTGAATTCAGATAACGGCTTAGAAGACGCATTACTACATTTTCAGAAAAACCTTCAGTTTCGCTTCTTGATGTATCTTTCCCAAGACATGGAAAAGCATTGCACATAAAATTCGAATTTACAACGACTAGCATCCAAAATTTGATACCGAATTTTTCTGGTTTATTTGGCACATACTGTATAAACTCTGGATGAAAAATACTGCTCATCCGCAATTACATTTTCTCCTGGTTTATAAAGAAATAGCACAATTCTGTATGAATTTATTCCAAATATCTGAAGAAAGTGCAAACTTATCACTTTCTAAAGGCTGTGTCGTACTTGACTTCAAGTCAAATCTTATATATTTTATATCTCAAAAACGATTGCGAGGCATTGTTTCTCGAAACAAAGGAGGACCCTATGTATCATTTCACAATAAAGTCAATCCATATTATTGCAACCATAAGCTCCTCTTGAATAAATAATAGCAATGAAAGCATCAAGCTCTTCTAAAGTTATTATTCAATTTTCTTCATTGTTCAAGACAGTCTTTGCTTCCGTGCACTTTTTAAGTATTACTAGCAGTTAGATCGTGGCGCTTTTAAGTATATCTAATAATATCTTCATTGATTTTAATTTATTCGATTCACATTTTGTACCAATAATTTTCGAGGTTTTTTAGGAAAATCCGAAAATGTGGGACTTCTTAAGATAAAGGGTTTTTAGGAAGCCACGGCGAAATGACGAAAGCAGTGAAAATGACTGCGCTGGCGCTTCTAGTGTTTAGCTTGGATAGTAGATTTTTTGCCTAAGTTAGAATTCTTAATTGAATGAGGACAAAAATTTTTAAATGTTTATTTTCTCTTCGTTATATAGTACTTTCGTACTGAGAATACGCGCGTCCTTACTAGGAATGAAGGCTCGCAAATGACATTATTACCTATATAAAATTAGCAAATGTTCTGTAGATTTGTCATGCATTATTTTACAGAGTTAAATAATTATATTAATTTACAATTATAGTGAAATTTTAGTGTTACAGTTGAAATTTAATATTTTAATATAGTATTGTTTTAACACTTTCATTTAATTTGGTAAAGCTCTATTTAATCTAGCGAAAAGGCCTGTACAGCAAAAGAGGCGATTTGTTTTTTGTTTCCCACGAAGCGACAACTTTGGGGTCAAAGGTCGGTGGCAGCTGCCTTTTTCATCCCCTTATCTCTCGGGGTTGAACATGTGTTTTGCTCGTTCGAAGGCGAACAGCTCTAACAGCGGCGATACTTGATAGAATTATGGGTTGAAAGTGTTTTCGGTTTTTCTGAAGAAGAGAACTTGTGGTATGTTTATTACCTACTCGTGTCGCAACTTTAACTGAATTACCATTAAAACATTTCTGGTGTTGCGCGGGAAAAAGGGATCTGTCACTGTAAAAAATGGATTGATTTTTCTTCGAATTTTGGTTGTTATTTATTGTTCTTATTCTAGTGGTTAGAGAGAGCTACAGTTTTGTGTACGATTGGTTAATTTTAATTTTATTGGTGCTTTGAGCAAATTGTGATTCTAGAGGCGGTCCGCATTCTGAGCGTTATCGAGGTTTCAAAAATTGGGGGCACTAGAGGCAGGGGCAGATTTTTTTTGGTCACATTTTCCAGACTTCATCACCTTTTTCTGAGAAGAGACAGCGTAGTCCGCCTTGTGGGCACTCGGGGAGCCACCGTGGTTTGCGGTTGAAAGTTATTACCGCCTCCGGTGGCTTTAGGGCTATGGAGACCGGCGCGAGCCCGTTGAGGGCTTCCAACGTGACAGACGTTAGCGAAATGACTGAAGATCTGGGGCTAGGTCCAAGTTCTCAAACTTTTGATTTCGTCGCTGATATTTTTCTCTTGCTGAAAAATGAGTTCGAATGCTCGCGCTGAAAACTCCAGAATATTGTTGAGAATATAGAAGGTGTGTCGTTAATGACAGTTGTCTTTTGCCTGCCGTTATCCTCATCATGAAACTTCGAAATGAAAGGGAAGGCTGATTTAGAAGTGGAATGCTGCTAGACTGAGTACTGTGCTGGATTTATGAAAAAATGGAAGTGTTCCACTGTTAGCGCTATAGAATAGACTTTAGTATTGGTCTTCTGAGAACTATGAAATTTTGGTCGTACATTGCTTTCGACGACTTAAAGAAATGGTCCGACAGCTCCCCGAGTCCCACAGGTTGTTGAGTATGCAGCTTCCGTGGGTGTATTTTTTCTCTCGCTTTATTTATTACTGGTGGTTTAACTAAGGGAGAGAATTTTATTTTTTTAAATGTTTAATTGTCATGAGCCCTCATTTAAATTTAAATTAAGGGAGAATAAATGTGAGATTCTATCAAGTAGTTATTAATTTCTATATATCCGAAGATAAATATACAGATGTGTCACAGATGAGGAATAATGAGTTCTTCTAAATTAGCTTTATATGTGATTTCAAATTCTTGAGTAAATATTTAAAATAATAGTAATTGTAATGTGTTTCATTAAGATTTTAGTAGGATTTGGAAATATTTAAGAATTGCAAAATTGTTGAAAACTACTTGAGTATTGTTCAGCGGTAATTGCGGAATTATTGTACAGTACATAACTAATAAATTGGGTACAATATTGATCATTGTACAGATTGTCAAATGAAAATTTATGACTAATTTTTAGATAATGTTTTGTAGGGGTAGTCAGGCCAGCTAGCTAAAGTTAATTTTTTTGGAATATTTAATAAATGCTATTATTGATTCATTATTGTACGTTTTTTAGTTTTATCTTATGGGTGACCTACAGTAGACCTTCGAACTCCTTTTTCAGAAAAACCGAAAGTACTTTCAACCCATAATTCTATCAAGTATCGCCGCCGTTAGAGCTGTTCGCCTTTGAACGAGCAAAACACATGTTCAACTCCAAAAGATTAGGGACGAATAAGGGCAGCTGGCCGCCGACTTTTGACCCCGAACTGGCCGCTTCGTGGGAAAAAGAAAAAAAAAAGATCCTGTCTTCTGCTGTACAAGTTTTTTCGCTAGCTTAAAAATAGCTTTACCAAACTATATGAAAGAGTTTAAACAATACTGTATTAAAAAAATCAAGTCTCAAATGTAACAATAAAATTTCACTATAACTGTAAATTAATATAATTACTAAGCACTCTAAAATAATGCATAACAGATCTACGCAACACAAACCAACAACCTTGTGTTTGGCGTAGATTTAGTCTAGATCTCAATCGATTTCGAGAGCAAATAGGTGCAAGTCCCTCTTCATCAGGAGCAAAGAAATATGCAAAATATTATTATTAATGAGATCTTCACAAATGTACGCCAAACACAAGGTCGAGTTTTTGTTGTTTCTAATCTTGCTTGCCTGAAGCAGAGCAACCCATGAAATTCATCATGTCAAGCACACAAGAGTCCGCTTGTCGTTGACTAAAGCTTTGGTCACCATACAGGTGACAGTCCGACTTTGCTCAGTTCCGGTCCTGATTTTGAAAGAGAGCTCCTAGGGGGATGGGTCCGAGGGTCTCTCAGTCTTC
>KK120929.1:376435-386465 GCA_000611955.2 Stegodyphus mimosarum
CAGCCTTCCGATAAGCTCGCCGCATATTTTGAGTACCTCCAAACCGCACATACACTATACATTTACAAACATCCGCGCCTTCTCCGAGATTCGAAACTGAGCCCTTCGGCATGCCAGTCAAAGTCACTAACCATCATCCCCGTTGGGCGGCACACAACGTTCATGCTTTACAAATTTTATATTTCCTTTTTCCGGGTTTCGCTTCTGTTTTGACATTACCTGTACTCTGGAACACTGTTCTATACTATCCTTTGGATAGGGAGAGGAATGATTACATCTTTTCCACTTTGCATAATAAAAGTAATGGATAAAACAGGTGGCCATACGCTGATAAAGAGTAAGTACAGTTTTCGGAAAAAAAAATCAGAAATCGGGAAAGAACAAATTTGAAGATTAAAATTAAATGCGGTCTTATTACTGTTTGGTTTCCTATTACCTCTGAAGCAGTTATTTACCGTCAAATTATACGCAGTAATCCGAAATCTAATTTTTAATCACTTTAGAAATCTTTTATAATTGTGGTTAATACTCTTATTGTCTTACATTAATAAATGAATCAAGGCCGGCCCTAAGCAGTAAAGCGAAATATTATTCGGTTATTCTTGACTATACTCCAGATGCGAGCAAGTTTGAACAAATGGCATTTGCAGTAAGATATGTTTACATTTATCAATCAGACGCGGGATTTGAATGCAACATTAATGAACGTTTTCAGGGTTTACTTCCTATTAAAATATCTCCTGCTAATGAATTATCTCAAGTTTTATTAGAAGAGTGGAGAAAAATGGATTAAAATTAGAAACTATGACAGGTGAAGTTTACGTCAACGGTTTAAAAATGAGAGGTAGCAAACTGCGAATACAATCAAGAATTAACGCATTAAATCCCAGAGCATTCACGTACCTTGCGGCAGACATTCATTAAAAATAATAGTTAACGATATGACAAAATATTCCTTGGAGACGGGGAATTTTTTAGTACGGTTCAAATCCTGCATACCTTTTTTTTCATCGTCGACGTTTCGGTGCGGCATATTAAGGAAACACCTTAAAACTCTTACACTGAAATTTTCTAAAATCTTTGCGTTTTGAAATAGAAAATATTCACGACGCTTTATTAAGTTTTTATGAAAATGTAGAAATGGATAATATGATTCGAGCTGAGGCCAATGATTCATTACCACAATAAAACAATTTTAAGTTTTTATGTTCGATTGTCATTTGCTATGAAATGTTGAATCATTTTAATCGGAGAAGTAAGCTGCATCAACCAAAGGAATTTGATTTATAACTAAGCCATTGATGTCTTAAGTAGCTCTTTAATATTTTTCAAAGAATTAAGATCAGATGAACCTTTGACAATGTCATTTTAGAAGCTGAAAAACTTCCTAAAGAAATAGACGTAAAAAATATTTGAATTGACTACTACATTGACCCGTCATCCAGTCTGATCTAAAAAACGAAATTTTTCCTTTGAAAGGGTGGACGAACTTATATAAGATTTAAAGGAGAAATATATTTTTATCTCTTTACTACAGGTCAGGCAATCAATGCACTAAAGCTGAGATTCTACCTATTGTGTAATCATAACGATTGTTTTGAACTTTTAGATCTTGTGCACAAATTTCAAGACCTGAAAAATGTCTTAACAGATGGTGATTCCTCCAGTCTTAAACGCGTTAGAATTCAATGACGAAATAGACCTTGTTTCTTCACTTTCAAAAAGAAAGAAGGTTCAGCTGACGTTCTTAAATTCATCACCTTCCTTATCATTGGGCCAAATTTAAGTGTTGTTTAAGAATTTTCTAAAACATTAATTACGAACCATGTCTGTTCAAAACTATTCCGTGTCTGTAAAATTGTTCGCAAGCGTTTTATAAGCATTTCAGTGCAATAACAGAATAGTTATGACACAAAAGACGCATTTGGATGATTTTTTACGTGGTAGAATTACCGGCTGTCTGGAATGTGGGCGTACCCAACTGGAAGTATCAGACGAACTTGAAATTGCCCAAAGTGTCATCTCCAAAATTTAGCAACGATTCCAAGATGATGGTAATGTGAGTAGACGTTACAGCACAGGTCGCCCCAAAGTTACAACGCCGAATGAGGACCGGTATTTGGCAGTTACTGCCAAAAGAAACAGGCGGAGCACAGCCTCAGACCTGTCTCGTCAGCTCTCTTCAGCCACTGGTACGACAATTTCAAGGCAGACCGTGTACAGACGCTTAGGGCAGATTGGTTCTATATGCTCGTAGATCTGTCAGATGCGTTCCACTTACTGGAACTCACTGTCGCCTGCAGTTAGCCTGGAGTAGAAAGCATGCATTGTGGACACCGCAACAGTGGGCTTGCGTGATATTTTCCGACGAGTCCAGGTTTAGCAGTCTGATTCTCGTCGGACTTTCATATGAAGAGCTCCAGATATCCGTTACCACCAAGAAAACATCATTGAACGACACCGTTACCGTGGTGCAGGAGTGCTCGTTTGTGGTGGAATTATTCTGGGTTCCAGAACTGACCTACCTGTTCAAATTGGAACCATGACAAGCGAAAGCTATCAGGACGTCATTCTGGAACAACATGTATGTTTGTTTCGGGGCGCCATGGGCGTACAATTTGTGTTTATGGATGGCAACGTTCGTCCTCATCGTGCAAACATCGTAAGCGAATGCCTTCAATCGGAGGATATTACCCGTATGTACTGGCCAGCATTCGCACAGGACTTGAATCCAGTAGAGTACATGTGGGACATGCTTGGCCGACGAGTTGCAGCCCGTCAACATCCTCCTACATGTCTACCGGAACTTCGGAGAGCATTGCGTTTTAAGTGGTGTAATATTCCCTAAGATCAGATCGATAATTTGATACTCAGCATGCCTAGGCGTTGTACAGACTGTATTGCATCGTCTGGGAGACATACAATGTACTCGCATTAATAATCATACCAACCATGTAATATTGGTTTTTTGTAAACAGGTTTTTTTTTTGTAATTTGCTCCAGGGAGAAAAATCCTTAATTTTTTTAATAATATCAAACATATAGCATCTTTTTTTGCTCTCCACCTTTTGTTTAATAAATAAGCTTTACAAATAAGTCAAATTTGTTTTGCTTCTAACTCTTCCTTTGCTTGATTTTGCATTATCCTTAATTTATTGACATGAGTGTAGTATTGTTTATTTTCTACTGTTTTAAAAATATTATCTAATGTACTAATTTTACTTCCAGCATTTGTGCAGTTTTAATAAAAAAAATTTCGTAAATATTGTGTTATGGTCTTAATTCTATTAGGTTAGACGGTATTTTGTTTGCTAATTATGTTTTTTTATAGATCTGTTTACTTTTACAAATTTTAAAGCTCGTAGGCAGCAATTTTGAGGTTTTCCATGAAGGTTTGCCCTTTTGAGGCGAAAACGCTAGGGCCGGCCCAGAATGAATGTAGGTACCTTATATTCTGCAGATAGTTTAAAGCAAATACATGAAATTACTAACTTACCTTTCTGGCATTCGGCATCACATGGACATTTCCCATCAATAGGGTTACAAGTAGCGTTATTTGAACAACTGCAATGGTTTTTGCAGTGCAATCCATATAATCCAGGTGGGCAAACTATAGATAAAATTACAAAGTTTTAGGTAAGTAAAAAAAATTTTGAATTGCATTATAAAGTACTCCATTATTAATTGTAAATGGTATTTTGATTCGTATGATTTCCTCATTAAAACTGAAAAAAATTTTGTTCTGCAGAAATTCGTATTACTACTGAGAGTTTAATAGTAGAAAAAATACAACTTACTTATAGAACAATCATCTCCCATCCAACCTGCTAAGCATGTGCACTGTCCTGTCGCTGGATCACAAGAACCAATAACACAACTGCAACTTTTGTTACAATCTTTGCCCCATTTATCCTCAGGGCAAGCTGAATCAACAATAAAATGCCATTCGTTAATTTTCAAATTAATTTATTAATATACCGCTTAAAATATTATAATTTCATAAAATTTTTCCTAAAATAAAATTTATCCAGTCGGAAGTCCGTGACTGGACGCTCCATTAATGTATAGCTCCTGAGTCTCTAAGCCCTTGGAGTAGGAGACCAGTGTTTTGACATTTTGCAAGGCCCCTTAGTAACAGAGAAAATGACGTGATTTTCGTAAAAGGGAGGTTCGGCGGTAGTACTGAAGGAAGGTTAAGGTAGAAGGAATACATATATAAAAAGGACGGTTCGACGGTAGTACTGAATTAAGTAACAGAACAAAATTCTGCCATTATAAGCGTAACTTAAAATACTTAATCTCTTGCTTAAAATTGTGAAGGCAAGCTCTCACATTTTTCACTACAAATTCCATTTCGACTGCGGCAACGGATGTTGACAAAAATGACTATAAATAGACAGTTTTTTAAGTTACTGGCCTCCATTATAAAATGACTGCAAATAAGATATCTCAGGTAAACCACATGGTGCCACCTCTCAGGCAATGCTCGTCTCTTTAAGCTTCAGGACTTTTTTTCCTCTCTCTGGACAGTTATGTTTTGGCCTTTCTTTTAGCATCCTGTGATTCTGCCTTGATTACTACTGTTCCGTAATTTCTGCTTTCATCGTTATTATCGGCACTCTATACTTCATCGAGCTAGAACACAGGTAGCTTATTTTCTAACTAATCACGCCGATCAGCAGAGCTTGAACTTCTCAAGCTCTTTTACCTCTGCAGTGTTACGCTCGCATGCGTGAATGAACAATGCAAAATACATCTGGTAACTTTTCGTTCTACGGTGATTAGGCGATAAAATTTTCTTCAGCAAGTTCTCGTGCTTCTTCATATAATAGCTTGTATTTATACTTGTTAACGAAGTCGACCAAACAATGCATTTTGTTAAAAAAAAGCTCGACATTTTTCATTCTAGTTCTATATTATCCTGCAAGCATAACATCAAAATATAGTTATTGACATTTGCGATGTTTCAAGATTTCACTTCTATCAATGTCCTGTTCTTCTAAGACACGCTTAAGAATATCTATGTATATGTAATATGTGACTGGTGTTATTTAGGTTTCTTGTGGACAAATATGTATCTAAATTTTTACTACGGTGTTGTGTTTTGAATAAATACGTATTTCACAGGTGAAGTTATTTATTTTTTGTGAAATGTTAGATGATTAAAGCAAACCAGAATTAAATCTTAGTAGTCTCCTCATTCAGAGTTATTACAGCAGAAGTAAGGAAAAATAATTAAATTATAGCTGACAATTTAATATTTATTTTGACAGAATAAAATTCAGTTAAGGGCAGAGGCAAAATGGTGTATTCCACAAACACAGTTATTTAGATACGACTTATGGTGTAGTCCACGTACATCTGATATTTTTGGATTATTTGACATCAAACAGATAATAAATTATATGCTTGTGATCAAAATGGTAGCTCCCGAAACAATTGTATGTGACTCGCGAATACATTTTAGTTATGTATTTGTTGTAAATACGATGGCAAAAGTTTCTAGATGGTTATTGAAAAAATAACTAAACTTTATCCGCAGTCGAACTCTGAATCATTGGGCTTGTGATTTAGCCTAGTAGAAACACTAGGGTTTTTGAAGCAAGAAGCGTGATAAATGAGCAATGCCCTCGCCGGGACTCGAACCACGGATCTCTCGAATCCGCATCGAGCGTGCAGCCCACTACACCATGAAGGCATTCTAGGAAAGCGGGAGAAATACCTTATACCTTGAAGAAACAAAATGAGTGCTGAAGAATTATTTAGTATAATAGGATGAGGCAGGTATGTTGAAGAGCTGTATCAAAATTACTTTTTCGATTAAATAAATGAAATCAAACTTTTCATGATACAAAAATAAACACAACCATTGACGAGCTATTTCATGACACACGGATAACAGATTTATCATTTCTTGTTGACCCGACATTTAAGTATTTTCTATAAAGAGCTGCAAGTAAAGAATAAATTTATCATTCACATGTGTGCTTGTATTAAATCTTTTAAAGTGAAATTTGAATTACGAAAAACGTAGCTTGAATCCAAATATTTTATATATTTCCTGTATTTTAAATGTTGCTCAATAAAAAAACCTCAAAAATATGCAAGAAATATAGCATGACTACGACAAGAATTCATATTCATTTTAGTGACCTGCAGTCCAACATTGCATTATTTTCATTACCATTGAAACGAACTCATAACACACTAGAAGATCTACAAATGTTGATACATTGTGATACAAATGCTGTTCAAAGACTTGGAGATACAGATTTGATTACCTGTTACTCGTACAAAAGATAAATACCCTCAGTTATGATTTTTTTCACAACGAATAATCACTTTGTTCACACAAAAAAGAAGCCTGATGACTGATGACAAAAAGATAGACTGATGAGATGATGAATATTTGCTATCCATATGTAAGATAGTTTCTAAACATTCTTCTCCAAGGCTACGAACTTTACCAAAATAGAAATGTCTTTTCGTCTCAATAAGAAAAATGACTGGCTCGTCACCTGTTTTAAATCATGCATCTGGCTTGCATGCAATTTGAATTTGACACCACTGTTTCAGCGTACCGAACAATTAGTATACTGTAACGAAGGGCCTTAAACGAATATTTAATTTACACTTAAATGTATTTCGAACATGATTATTTAAATAAAATTATTCTGTGGGTTATTGCCATCTTTATTCCTAGCTGCTCACACATTTTTTCATGTACAAAAAGAAAGAAAACTACTTTTTACATATATAACAGACTGGAATATCAGCTCAACTAATGGAGAAAAAATTTCCAACTACCCCACAGATGACATGAAATCATTATAGGAGAACGGAATGAAAGCTTGCTCTCTCTTAGATCATTTTGTCCCGAAGTACAGGGTGATTATAATTAAACTGACCCAACTGAGATCTATGTAGGGCATATATATTTAGTTGAAACTAATATACACTCATGGAGAAAAAAATTAGCGCACCAAGAAGGAGTCGTCAAAATGAAACGAAATTTTACATAAGTAATGACTGTTTTGATATAAGTAAATGATAAGGAAATCAAAGAAAAAGGATAATTTATTTCAGAGAAAAAGTCAAAAGAACGGAGGAGTTAATACTCCGCTGGACCCCCTCTAGCGCGAATGGACGATGCGATACGATCGGGCATTGAGTCATACAAGTTCTGTATGATGTCTTGAGACATTTCGTTCCATATTTGCTGTAACCTTGCCTTTTTTTCGTTCAAACTCGTGGGATGCCCAACTCGTCGTCCCAAATGTTCCAAGATATGCTCGATTGGAGACAAATCTGGGGATCGGGCAGGCCAAGGATGGGTAGTAACAGTGCGGAGACAGTCTTGTGACAAACTTGCCGTATGAGGCCGAGCATTGTCTTGTTGCAAAATGGCTCCTGGAAGCCGTTGCATGAGTGGCAACACATGTGGTTGCAAGATTTCATGAACGTATCGCTGGGCTGTCATGGTGCCAGGAACAAAACTAGGGGTGACCGTGTAATAAGCAATGTAAGCAATGGCACCCCATACCATCACACCAGCTGTGGGAGCCATGTGTCGCTGTACAGCAAAGGTAGGATTGAGGCGTTCACCACCGGCTCTCTACATACGAACATGATTGTCATCGCTGCCGAGATTGAATCTGAATTCGTCGCTAAAGACGACCTGGTTCCATTCCGCTGCAGTCCAGTTTCCTTGTGCTCGACACCACTTCAAACGAAGGCATCGATGGGTGGGCATCAAGGACAACACACGTTATGGGTGCCGCGATAACAATTGTCCTTCAGCCAGGCGCCTTCGTATGGTTCGAGAAGACACAGGGGAACCTAGTGAAGTTGCTACCTGTGCCTGGATGGCGGCCGATGAAGCAGTTGGCTGTACGCGTGCATTTCTTACTATTACTCTTCTCCACGACTGGTCTGCCGAGGGCGTCTTGAGCCTGGTCTTCGTGTATATGACATCTCTGGGGTCCACTGGTCCCAACACCTCCTCACAACACAATCAGAGCGGCCTAATTGACGAGCTACTCGCCTAGCTGACCACCCAGCTTCCATCATCCCGACGATTCTCCCCCTCTCAAACTGCGACAACTGCTCATATTGTCTTCAAACACGGCGTAATGGCATGTCTACCTTAGCTCTTCCTTTGTAAATGATTCAGCGCTCTCAAACAAAGCTGTGGTTACCTGTTTTATACTCCAGAGAGTACGACGTTCAACGCCCTCTACCGGCTATACGTAATGCGCAATCAGGCTGCATTTCTAATCATTTGCATATCTCCCCGACATGTACATTCATTGCAAGTTTCGTTACGATCCCGCAATTATTTCTTGGTGCGCTAATTTTTTTGTCCATGAGTGAATGTGCTTAAAATGAAAGAATACATTGATATTAGTGATGTAAGCGATTTTTAACGTGAAACTCGTGACATAAGTAAAATAACTAGAAAAAGTCATCCAAATATTGGCGTTAATCAGAGTTCAGAAATTTTGGAATTAACGCATTCGGATCTGTGTGGTTCTGCTCAAACTGAATCTGTTGGTGGTTCTAAATATTTTATGATCTTAGTGGAAGATTTTTCTGGAATGTATTTTACTTATTTTCTTAAAAGTAAAAATGAAGTATTTGATGCATTTTCTAAATATAAAGCTAAGTATGAAAATTTAACTGCTAAAAGAATTAAACGTTTGAGTAATGACAATGGTTTAGAATTTGTAAATGAAGAATTAGATAATTATCTTGCTAATTCTGGCATTTTTCATGAAAAAAACTATTCCATATAATAGTAAAAGTAATGGGAAAGCAAAACGGGCAAACAGAGTTCTTTCGAAAAGGGCTAGGATATTACTACATGGGAGTGAGCTTTCGGTAAAATTCTGGGCAAAAGCAATTAATTTTTCTACTCAAGTATCAAATTTAACACACCGGGAAGGGAAAGAAAGAATTCCTATAGGTATTTGGACTGGCAAAAAACCCAAATTAAATTATCTAAAAAAATTTGGATGTGTGACATGCTTTCAAATTCCGAAAATAATGCGAAACAAATTTGATATACCGGGAAAAACAGGGATAATGTTAGGATATGCTATAGAAAGAAACGGATGTCGTATTTATGATATAGCAAGTAATAAAATAGTTGAAGAACGATTGGTTAAATTTAACGAATTTTTAAAAGGTAGTAATTATATGGGAAAAAATAAAACCATAGAAACTTGGGATATTGAAGAATTAAAAGGAATTTCTTGGAAGGAAAACGAAGTAGATCAGAAAACAAAAAGTGAGAAACCACACTTCGAATTGGTTGTTACGGAAAATACTCAAGCAAGCGAATATGCTGATTCATCGAATTTCGAAATCACAGACATGAGCCTTTGTAGCCGGGGCGATGATAGGGGAAATGAAATCCAAACATCTGACAACTATGAAAAAAATAATCAAAATGGAAATGAAATACCATTAAGACGATCCGAGAGGCTCAAATCAAAACAACTGTCGTCAAATACAATCAGTAATGTTCCGAGCGATTTTTCAGACGCAAAAAATAGTGCTAATTGGTATGACTGGAAATCGGCAATGAAAAAGGAATTAGATTCATTACATAAACAGGAAGTATGGGAAACAGTAGAAAGGCCTGAAAAACAAAATTAGTAAAAAGTAAAAGGGTGTATACTTTGAAAGAAGGAGACTCTGGGGAAGTAAAATATAAAGCGCAATTGGTAGTGGCTGGGTTTAATCAAATCAAAAATAAGGATTATACTGAATCATATTAAGAAGTTGTTAACATTGAATGTTTTAGATTATTGCTTGCACTTCCAGCTAAATTAAATTTGACTGTTAAATTTTACGATGTAAAACAGCATACAGTACATTGTATAGTGACTTAAACGAGGATGTATATATGACTTCTCCACCTGGTTATGAAAAAATGATTGGAGAAGGAAAAGTATTGTTGCGTTTTATACGGGTTCGTGGATTTGAGAGTATCCGATGAAAATACGATGCAGAACAATAAAAAGCA
>KL821541.1:0-26217 GCA_000611955.2 Stegodyphus mimosarum
AAGGTGGTTATTCTGGCTTTTGACAGATGGTCACATTAATGTGACTGGACTGTGTATAACACTAGTTATTGAACAAAATAAATACTAAAAGAATAATTATTTGTAAGAGAGAAAATTTCATCAGCAATGCAATTATACAGAGGCTGTTCACACATTTTGAGACTATTTTCATTGTATCTACAGAAATATTTTAGCGAAAATTTTGTATTTTAAATGTTCTGTTTGATAACCCTTTTTCTTCACTATCATTCTACTTTATAATTTTTAAGACAATAAATGAAGCCTTTTGTAGTATCGAAAAGGTTATCCCATTTATCTTGAACAGCTTTTCCAAGGAGAATGTAAATTGATGTTTGGGCAATTCGCTTTTAAAATCCAAATTCGATGAGTCAAGTGATTTAATAGGGATATGTAAAGGGTATGGCCTTGATACCTATTTCTTGTTCCATTTCTTTCAGAAAATGAAACAGTGTATTTTGATATGTGTCTGCTTGCTTTGCCTTGATGCAGTTCTACTTATTGATAGCACTGCGAGTAAAGAGAAGGTATTTCATATTTGAAAATTGGGTGTAAAATATGTTCCTGCTAGATAATATGTGGATTTTATCTTAACATTTTTCTCCACTCTCTTTATTTTTAATTTGCCGTTCTATGAAAAACCAGCAATAATCGTAAATCCCTTTAAAAATTTTCAGATTCTTTGAACCATGTGTTAAGGTTTTTTTTTTCCTTCCCTTTGATGATAATAAATGGATCTCTTTTTATTGCAGTCATTTATATTCACCAGTATTCATCTATTGTAACAACATTTTTCCATTTTTGTCTGGATAAACAGTTCTAATAAATAATTCTGTAGTGCGTTCTCGTTCAGCGGTATGTCATAGAAAAAGATGATGCACATTATGTTTTTTCATCTTTTTAAGATTCAAATCAGCATTAATCACTTGTTTACATTGACACTGAGCATTTTAATGATTTTGTAATTATCCTTTGAGTGGACGGGTTTTCTTTTAAAGTTCTTACCTTTGCAACATTCTGTTTATTCCTTGGATATTTATTTGGAACCATTTTACTACTTGAAGCCAAACCTTGGACTTTTTGTCCCCTTTCTTGTTGACAATATTACCTATTATAGCTTTAGATATCGAAAAATCAAGGCTTTCACAGTGTTTTTCAATAACTAGATACAAATAATTTTCTCCAGAAAAAGCATAAACATAGCCTTCCATCCACTGGTTCTTTAAAACCGACATTTTGCATGAAAACAAAATTATCAAGTAGCAGATAATAATTTATACTTTCAAAATCATAGTTGCAATTGGGGAAAAAAATTCTAAGCAAACGATTTTCTTTTACAGTAATGCAAAATCATCTGAAAAATGTGGGAACAGCCTCTGTAAAAACATTTTTATAAAAATTAAAAAAATGAATTTCAAAATTTAATTATTCGTTCAGATTTAATTTATTAATTGTTAGTTATTATTTTACTTGAAAAGTTTTAAAATTTGTATCACTATTTGTAATAGGCAAATCACCATCTATTAAATTTAGCCGCTTAATAAACACAAATGCATTTGAAATAAAAGTGTTTTTAATAAGCGGCTAATCCCGTATGCTTTATTTTTGGCCAATAAATGGTTTTTTTACACATATTTTGTCTGTAAATGGAATTTAAATATTAAAAAGTATGCTTTTTGGAGACCTTTTTTTTTTTTTTTTTTTATTTCTTGAACTGCTAAGTGGTTAAAAAAGCAAACTAATTTTGATCACTTTTTGGCCTGTGTACTTCTCTGAAAACATATGCAAATGTATTAATTTTTCTAAATACTGTTGCGGGTTTGTAATGAATTGAATGGACAAGTCATTAGAAAGTTAATAAAATTTATTCTTTTCACAAGAAATAAAAACAAAATGCTGAAATATTTCCTCAGAGATATTCGTACAATACCACAATGTCTCACAATAGTTATATTTTGAACTACTAAAAACGTTAAACAGGAGTCAATTTAAAACAGAGATGCTAATTCGATCTCACAGTGAATTCGCTACAATCAATAACACCGCTATGTAAACAACAACAGTTCGCTTAAAACAACCGAGCTGAGATGTTTTAATCCGGCTTTTATAAGCTTTTTAATCATTCACGAGACTATTCTGGTATTTTCTCGATTTTTCTGGGTAGCAAAAACAATCACGATATATTTATTAAATATACGTGCTCGTATATTAAATATATATATATATTAAATATACAAGATATCTATTTATTAAATATACGTGCTCGTATATTTTTATATTTTTGGCGTAGCTTTCTCTTAAAAGTCGTCACACGCTGCATTGTACGGGGAAATGAAACAATTTTAATTACAATTCTACTAAAAATAGCCAAATAAATACAAAATCCGTAATAATACTTTGGCATTTTTATAGCCTGTTACAAATCAGGAGAAATAATCTATGTTCCATGTAATTTGTTTAAGTTAATTCCTTTAAGACTTCGGCCCACTAGCGGCCGAGCGGTAAAGACGCTGAACACTGATAGTTCGGTCCGAGGTTCGAATCCCGCGAACGGGCTGGCTGCATGGGTGTTTTCGTGGTTTTCCCCATGTGTAACGTGTATACGAGCCAGTTTCCCTTAGAAAGTCCTCCACGAAGGCATCCTCCCCTTAGGCAGATAGCCCTCATGTGCTTTGCCATAATTGAATAGCCTAACCTAACCTTTAAGACTTCTAATGCAATTGCAATACTAATCAAATTTGCCAAAATCTTATCCAGCTTTCTTTTTCTTTATTCATCACAGAAACTATATCAATAGAAAAACAAATGCCTATTACTTAAATACACGTTTTTTAAAATTTGTTAAGAGGAAGGGAGTTAGGTATCTCTGATATATTATTAGAAGAAATGTACAAAATATTATAATTACAATTTTAATAAAATACTTCCTGTTCAAAGTTGGTTTGTTGCTAATATACAGTTTTTAGCATTCATCAAATTTTAGCTGAATTCCAAGAAACTAAGATAAAGTAAATCTTCATTCTATTAGAAAACAGAAGTTTTTGTTGCTGTTTGCAATTTATATTGTTATTAATACTTAAAAAATAATGTGACTAAAGAAAACGCACTTTTATAAATCCATACTGACCACAAAATATATTGTAATTTCTTAATATCTGTAGGATAAAATGGCCAAGTGGTTAAGACTGATGTAATACTGGTTATTTGAATACAGGCTATTTTTGTAGTTTTCCCAATGTGTAACATGAATAGAGCCAGTTTTCTTTAGAAAGTCCTTTATAAAAAACACCCATCCCCTTAGCCAGAGATACCTTTCATGTACTTTATGGTATTCAAATAACCTAACCTATTGGATGAAACTTATTTCTAAAAGTGCATTTACTGTCTTTAAGAATATTTGCTCCATGCACAAAGGTTAAAAATTCTCACACTGTTTTAATACATTTGATTTGTTATTGATCTATGATATTTCAGCTTCTTAAGGTCTAAAGTAGTATATTCCAGTATTAGTCGTTGCAAAATACTTGTACTCAGTGAATGACTTAATTATATGAGCCAGCTCATTTACTGTTTTTCTCAATACATAATGTGAATATGAGTCAGTTTCTCTCAGAAAGTTCCTTCACAATGGCATACCTTCCATGCTTCATCATAATCGAGTAAATCAGTGAAATGAAATGAATGCAAAATACTTTTCTAAACGCATGTACTAAATCAGGGATTCCCAGGTTTTATCTTGCATTGGCTGCTTTTAAAGGAATGGTTATCTTTATTGACCTCCTTACACTTTTCTCTGTAATACACAGTACACAACATAATGGCAATATAAAAACCATGTAAATTAACTTAGCAATTAAAATAACAATATGAATAAAAGTTTTGAAAAAATGATTTGTTAGATTTATGCTTAATTTTTTTTCTATAATTTTTTTTAATTTTACATACAGGGTGATCAAAAAGTCAGTATAAATTTGAAAACTTAATAAATCACGGAATAATGTAGATAGAGAGGTAAAAATTGACACACATACTTAGAATGGCATGGGGTTTTATTAGAACCAAAAAAAGTTCAAAAAATGTCCGACAGATGGCGCTGGACAGCAAAACGTCAGTGACTGCGCATGAAAATCGTGTATAAAAGGAGCTGTAATGAGAGATAGAATCAGATGCACCAGCAGTCGCAGCATGTTGACGTTACCTGAAAAGGCGTTTTTAGTGAAGCTGTATTAGTGTATTTAGTGAAGCTTTTAGTGAAGCTGTTGCGGTGTGGGCGTTTCAAAAGATGGCGGAAGATGACGATTGGTTGAGTAACCTGTTGTGGACTGATGAAGCTCATTTCACGCTCCAAGGGTCTGTCAATGCCCACAACTGCAGAATTTGGGCTACCGAAAATCCTAGAACTGTCGTGGAAACTCCATTGCACGACGAGGAAAGTCACGGTATGGGTTGGATTTACCACATCTACTGTTGTCGGGCCTTTTTTCTTCGAGGAAATGCGTGATTCTGGTTTTGTAACTGCTACCGTGACGGGTGAGAGGTACGCCGATATGTTACAGAATCGTATCGTCCCAGCCTGGCTGATAAACACCTGCTGGAACGTACGATTTTTATGCAGGATGGCGCTCCACCCCATATTGCTAGACGCGTGAAAGATCTCTTGCGAACGTCGTTTGGTGATGATCGTGTGCTCAGCCGCCACTTTCGTCACGCTTGGCCTCCCAGGTCCCCAGATCTCAGTCCGTGCGATTATTGGCTTTGGGGTTACCTGAAGTCGCAAGTGTATCGTGATCGACCGACATCTCAAGGGATGCTGAAAGACAACATCCGACGCCAATGCCTCACCATAACTCCGGACATGCTTTACAGTGCTGTTCGCAACATTATTCCTCGACTACAGCTATTGTTGAGGAATGATGTTGAACATATTGAGCATTTCCTGTAAAGAACATCATCTTTGCTTTGTCTTAATTTGTAATGCTAATTAATGCTTTTCTGATTAGATTATTGCTTTTCTAATAAAACCCCATGTCATTCTAAGTATGTGTGTCAATTTTTACCTCTCTATCTACATTATTCCGTGATTTATTAAGTTTTCAAATTTATACTGACTTTTTGATCACCCGGTATATAAACAAATTTTCAAAAACAAAATTACAGAGCCTTAATTGCACTGAAATTCAATTTTAATTAATATGATGGCTGTGCATGATATATTGATGAAATTTTTTTAATTTGGCATAAAATTGCTTAATTTAATTTTAAAATCACCTTATTCAAAGCTATTCAATCTATTTCTTCTTTTGCAATCTCTGTATTCTTTTTTTTTTGTGTGTTTCTTGTGTTTTACTTTTTTATGTTGCACTTGCTGTATAAAATATTTATATAATTAAAAAAATATTGATTTAAAAAATATACTAAAAATTTTTTGGGTATTTTTTCCTTGCATTTATTTTATATGATTTTTTTGTTACATGATAACAACTTTGTATCATTATAAATTTGATTAAATTTTTTTCCTAATCATTGGAATCTTGATTATGCCAATCAATTGCTGGTGCATATTTGGCTATCGATCCATTGATCACCACTGACCCCCTTTAAAATTTCATACACCCACAAAGGGTCAGTATCGACCTTGTTGGGAACTCCTGGACTAAATATAGATGGCGTTTATTTTTCATTGCACTCTAGCACATAAAACAACTTTAGTACTTTTAAGTAGATTTCATCATATAAGGATTTTTAAGTAGATTTCATCATAAGGAAAATGGATTATCTCACAAAGGCATGTAAAAATTGAATGATGAATAAAGAAAAAACATTAATATTATCCCATTTACCAAAAGAAGTGAATGATAAATCCAATTTTAAAAAAGTCTGATGTGTGGCCAGCATATAACCTCCTGCCAGTTCCATGTTTTGAATAGCAATGAGCTTTAAACGAATTAAAAAAAAATATTTCTAAAAATATAGTACCTAAATTGGCAACTAGCAATGATACTTTCAGCTTTGCCAGTATGTATTAAAATTTTATCACCATTGGAAGAAAGAATCATTGCTCCTTACATAAATTTTGTGCAGACATTTTTTTTTAAATCGTATGTGCTAAATGCAAAAATAAGGTAAAAAAGAAGTGCACTAAATGTGCTTCTATAAATAAATAAGGTTCTTCAAGTTTTACACAGAAATTTCGATTAGTGGATGCTATACAGGTGAAACTAAAGAGATGTGTGACAAATCTGTAGATGTTATTAACTGATGTAGAGGTGTTCCTATTATATTAATGTTTTAATGTTAATTTGTGTTAAATTAATTATTACTATAAAATTTATACAAACCTGTTTGCCAAACATATTATATTGATTCAATATGTTTTATATACTATTTTTCATTAGAATCTATTAAGTGTTCCAAGTAAAGTACTACTTCCAGTTTATAATATACAGTCAAATAAAATATGTTATTATTAGTCGGTATGAGTTTCACATACCAAATTTGAGAAGTTTTAAATGATATCATAATATATTTTTTCACAAAAATCTTTTCAGAGCTTCAACAGGGTTCATACACATTTCTGCGCATCGAAATTAAGTACTTTTAAGGACCATTAATGAAAAAAATTAAGGACCTATGAACAAATGGGAACTGAATAAATTCAATTAAAAATATTATCTATGCCTGAACTTCATTTTCGTAATACCATCCAAAAAAGAAAATAGATCTGTAAGTACGATGAATAATTATTAAACATGAATTAATTAACAAAATTATTAATAAGTTTGAGAATAAAATCAACTTTATAAAATGTATCAAGCAGCATTAAATATTTTGTATTTATAATAGTTAGACATATTTGAAAGGAAATAAGTGGCATTTTATTTATGTTTTGTTAACAGATAGTTTTATGATTTTTTTTAATGATTCATTTTTGTCACATACTTGCTCAGCCTAGAGGTTTAGTAAATAGGAAGTAGATTTTACATCAAGCGGCATAGATTAAAATTAGATGTAGATCATACTCAGTATGATTTATAAAAGATCGCGCTGTCACCGCTGCTGCTTGCCTAGAGAGAGACTTGCTCATTAGAACTAACCTAAAAGGCCTGATGTAGGCACGGTTGGCAAGATTTGAAAGTTAGCTGAGTTCTGTCTGTTACAGTTAGTGTCGTAGCTTCATGTAAGTCCAATAAACCACTAAAGCGCCACAGGTGGTAAGTTGTTTTGCATTGTTTTAAGTCTCACTAGATGCAAAGAATAAGTTTCATGTGATTTTTTACATTTTTGTGTTTTATCTTGTGGCCACAGTAAGGATTAATGAAAGGCTATAACTCGCTTTAATATGCAGAGGTAATTTTTAAGGGTAAGCAGTTAGTTATAAATAATTAAATTAGGTAGTTAGATAACCTTAGTCATTATGGATTTACATAGCCAATATGAAATTTTATTTATTTTTTTAATAATATTTGTTAAAAAAGCCTTATTAAAATTACAATCTAATAAAATTTCAAAGTTTAAAGTACATGTAATTTATGACATTGATTCTTAAACGATATTAGGATAACTACACATTAAAAGCTACAAAACATTCATGTTTTGTAACATGAATGTTTAACTACAAAACATTCATGTTTTGTAACAACAAAACTCAACAAAATATTTATGCGTCTTTTTAATTCGAAGCCTTCCCAGACATTTTGGCTAATTTAAATCAATTACCTTCTCTTTAAGCATGTTTTCTAATAATCAGAAAATTGTCTCCATATGTAAATCAGTGTTCTCATTAGTTGCCAACCTCTCTACAATATAGTTATGAGGCTTTACTTGATCTGGTAAAAGTTAAATAGTCCAAAACCTCCCGACAGACGTGAAGCAAATTATCGCTATGTCTGAAAGTAACTACAGTGTCAGACACAGGTTTAAATGAGCCTCTTATTTAAAAAGAACTTAGAACATAAAGGCATGTTCTGATGCTAACAAAATTAGTTACAGCTCGTGGTGATGTAATTAAACAAGAACAGTCAAATTCAAACTAAAAATGTGGACTAGTGGTCAAAGACTATACAATTTAATTTTAATTTAAGCTGGCTCAGTAACTCTATCATATGAGGAAATAGAAATGGGAAACTATACTAAAGGCTGAAATCATAAACAACTGGGTAATTTATATAATAATAATTGTACATATCTTTGAAGAATAATTTTCTTTATGTATTATTCAGTCTCTTTCTTCAACACATTTCCTTTTTATTTTAGCACTTTTGGATTTAATTAAGGATTTCTGTTATTCTAAAAAACTAAATGCGTATAGAAAAAACTGCTAATTTTATTTCTTTAGTAATATCAAAATTGAGAAGAAATCTGAAATATATATGGTAAGGGCTGGTTATAGAGCTGATGTGGCAGAAATTTTAGAATTTAGTGACAAACTAAGCAACAAAATCTAGAAATGTCATAACTTTTAGAATTTAGAGCAGGAACTGGAAGCAGAATTTAGAAAGGCACTAGGCAGCAGAATTTAAAATTTACAGAGATTGCATCAGGTGGAAATATGCCTAGCACCAGTTCTGTATGATGCATTAAGTCATATTATATGAATCTTTTAAATTAACAGTTTTCAATTTCTTTATTAATAAAAAACACATTTTTGTAACGCCTGTCCATGTGATAAGATTAGAAGCATTTCTGATATTTTCCATGCTTGTGTCCAATGAAAAGTAGAGAAAATAAAGGGAAGATAAACATGTTAAGAAAAAGATTCTAGTGTCAGAAGTGAAACATTCAAATATTATGTTTTCATTGCTCTTCAAGGCGTTCTCGAAAAAGTAAGAAATTTATCACAAACTTTCTGTAAAATACATCCATTGTGTTAATACCATGGAGACATTTTTAATTTTGTCACACATTATTGGAATCTTTTAGAATCGTGGGTCTATAAATCTTGCCTTCAAATCCTTCTAAACTTTCCAAGCTGCAGTGTATAAAATCCTAAAGTAAAAATTATCTCTACCAATTCTGTAATAGCCAAAAGCCAGAAATAGTTTGAAAAAAAGGAAAAGTGTAAAATAAATTTTATAGAGAAAATTGATGTTTATTCTGAGATTTCTGAATATTCTCAGACAATTATGTGGGATAAACTCTTACTATGAAAAAATTAAAAAGAAAACATTTTTAATTAATTACATAGCTAATTTCGCTTTTAGTAAGAACTGTTTCGTAAATTGTGTTTTATAGCATTATACCTTGTTTATTTCTCAGATTCAAAATATTGTATAATAAGTTGTTAAAATGGAACTTTATAATGTGACAGCGAAAAATAAAAATATTTTATTATAATGTTATTTTTTAAATATAATTTCAATATATTACCATTATTTTAATGGAATTTGTTACTGTTACAATGTACTAAAAAAATCGTCGAAAAATTCCCAGATCTCGGAATTAAAAATTTTCTATAAAAACTGATCTTAAAATCGCCAAAATGTTGATATGTCGCCAAATTTAAAACCGTTAAATAAAAAAATTCACATCGCCAAAAGCGAAAAGTTGTTTAAGAGATCTTCATTAGAAAAAAATAAATTTTGTAATGCTTATGTTTCACTTCTTGCTTAGAAACTCGAATACCCCACTATTTATATTAGAAATACGAACAAATTATAACACATGAACCCATTCAAAAGATAATGATATAGATCAGTAAATCGCCAAAAATATTTCTCCAAAATGCTGATTCACACTCCAACTGGCAGTCGTAAAAACAGACAGAAATTTCAGATGATTAAAATTAAGGACCTGCTGCCGATTTCGGCCGAAATTAAGGACTTTTAAGGACCAAAAATCGATTCCCCAAAACCTAAGGACTTTTAAGGACCGTACGAACCCTGTTTAAGTAATGTATCACTTCTGGTTTGTCAATTTTGACCAAAATCTGATATATTGTTCCCATCTATCCACTGATATAAAAGTCTTAAATAAAAAAATTGGATTATATTTTAATATAGTTTTTCATTAAAAACCGTTATAAGTTTCAAGTAATGTATCACTTCTGCTTTTCCATTTACCTAAAATCTTATAAATTTTTTATATGAATGCAGAAAGCTTAAATATGGAAAATAGAAATTTTTGGAAGTTTGATACCAGAATTATTGTGGACAAAAATATTACCACACATATATAAAGAACATCGTAAAAATGTGTTGTGGGGACGCTAATTCCTGCTTATTCACTAAAAACTCAGTATCGAATTTACCTATGTATATAGGTTAGCAAGAGGTAAAAAAACATATTAAAGTTTAGTTACAGTTATTATTATGTACAGTTATTAAATTTGTTGTTTGCTCTTTTTCAATGTATATGAGAAATTTATTGGCTTTCTTCTCAAGCATTTGCCAAAATATCAGATCATGGCTTCTTTGAATGGCAAACCATTTCAACAATACTTCTTCAACATTCCTATGCTTTACCTTTCCCATCTTTTTCCTAGTGTTTAAATTTTTTCCATGAGCAGAAATTATCAAGTTTATTTTTCATGTGGTACTAACTGTAGATTTGGATAATGTATTTCCAGCAGATATAATATCAGTAAATATGCACCTGTATTTTATTTCTTAAAATTTATCCTAAAAACGTAAGGAGGGTCTTGTATTCAAGAAGTTCCAATTTTTAAATAAATACAGTATTTATTTAAAGAAGATTATAAATTAATATATTCTTAAAATTTTGATAGCTACATCAAGTAGGGAATCACTGTACAATTAGAAGAATTAAAACAGAAGGGTTATTCCATGACTGTAGAATATAAAAAAATATCTGCTAATAACTTGAAATGAAAATATTTATTTTTAATCTTGTTTCTACAATATCATTATTCTTGAACATATTTGTTTCCAGGTTATGCTTGTAACACTTCATTTCATTACATGCCCTTGTTGTTACAGTGTTTAGGTTATTTGTGTTACAAGAGCTATCTGCCTAAGGGGAATGAGGCCTTCTTAATCTAACGCAAACTAACTGGTATTCACAGTGCACATAGGAAAATCACAAAAACTAAATATGCAGTCAGCCCATTCACCTGAGATGAAACTTGAGTTGAATTCACAACACTTGAATTAAATAAGGTTTTGTATTATTCAGCATTACCAAAATTTTCAGTTTTTTAATACATACAACAAAGATACTTTTAAAATTTTTATTTCATTGACACAACAGGTACAGTTTACATAGATAGCAAAGAATATAAAATTATAGCATTTTGTTTTTAAAATATTTTAAGGAATGCCAAAGGAACATGAAAATATTAACATGGTTAATGAACAGTGATATTATATACAAGAATGGAATGATTTCAATCACAGTATTTCATGTCTATTTAGTTCAGTTATGATATGAAAAGCAAAAGTAATGAAATATTTTATGTGATGGATACAAGAAAAACACTTTTATAACTTCATTAATAATTGTGTTTCCTTTGTATATTAATCATATTTTGAATCTACCAAGTTATTATAACATTTATTAAATATGTGCAAATATTTAAACTAAATATTTCATGAATCTGTATTAAATATTATTCTCGGTCTTAATTACTATATATGCACTAGGTTAAAAACAGCAAAATCTCTTCAAACAGTACCAGCTGTTGATTTCACATTTTGGAGGGTTAAAAATAATTAAGTTATTGTGTGTTAAATTGATAGCAAAATAATGTTATCTTTACAAAGAAAATACACAAATTTTGCAGATTATTAATAGCAAAGTATTGATATATTAAATTTTAAAGCATATCTTCTATTATTAGGCAATATTTTTTTCCAGTTTCAGAAGTCAAAATAAAGGAATATAATTGCACATTATGGTGATGAAGACATATGTAATATATGTCACAAATCAAGGAATATATAATTTTTTAATGCTAAAAAATTCACATTTGAAAATATATTACAATTATTTATTGATTTTTAGATTCTACAATGTAAATATAGTTTATAAATGTGGTTAACATAAACAACTAAAATCTGTGTATAAGGTGCATAATGCACTGAATATTATGCAATTAAGGAAGTGCCTGTTGAAATGATAGAAGGCATCAAAACAATTTTAATGAAAATAACAATTTTGGAAAGAAAGTTAAACATCATACAATCAAAACAGTTTACTATTAAATTATAATTTATATACAGTAACAAGCAGCATGAAAGAAAAGCTAACTATCCAATATGTAATTATTTAATTTGTGTGTTTAAATTCCACTAGTTTTTTAATAAAACCAGTTAAGATATAGTATTGTATTCTGACTTTTAAATAAAATGTTTTAAACCTAATATCAAAATGCTGATGAATATGTTGAACTTAAAAGTAATAAAATACAAGAAAAGATTAAATTTAAGTAAAGCATTCACGCTTTTCTGCCTTTAGAACTGACATCTTAAAAGTGCACATTAAAAGGATTTTACAACAATCAACATAAGATTTATATATTTGAATAACACATAACAAATATAATAAAAAGGAAATCTGTCAATGTACAAAATTGGCACATGCATAAATATGGAACCATATAAGTTCAAAAGGACTAAGATGAAATGTGAAATTATGTAAATATTTTTACTTGAAGGAACATACGAAGTAAGAATCAGAAACTTGCTCTGATTTAACTTCATTCTAAGCTCAATAAATATTTTCGTTAACTTGAGAGTGAACTGAAAAAAATTATAAAAGAAAAGTTTCTATATAATAAAATTCAGTAAACCCTACTTTTTTTAATATTGTTTGATATGTGCCAACTTAAACACTATTGTGATTTAATTATTTTAAAAGACACAAATCTCCATGTTTCCTTTTTTACTCAAAAAGGCAACCCATAATTTTTAGAATTCTCATTATTCATGGAATCACAGTCTGATGTATGATAAGAATGTATGTACAGTAAAGGACTTAAGAATAAAATGTAAGTACACTGGTTTGATTGCCACGTATGAGTAGAAATGGTGGCATATCTTTAGTAAGAGTTTCTAACCATGCCATATATAATGCTGCTGAACATGTACTTTTCCTAGGCATTGGCAATGTCCTAAAATTATAAAAATTCATATTTAACGTAATAATAATGTTAAACTATAGGGCAAGCAAACTGTATAATCATTTGAAATTGTGACTATAAAATAACGAATTATACTTACATGACTATCAGAACAGAATCCTTGGAATGTTTACGCAACAACTCTGAAAGTCGAATATGACGATTTGTCTAGAAAAAATGGATAGTTTGATAATTTGACCACTAAAATACATAAATATTACATTCAAAATCAATTCTAAAATAAACTCTCTTGATGTTTGGTATAGATTATATACCTTGCTATTGCTCTCGTCTGTCTCGACGCACACACGCACGCACGCACGCACGCACGCACACACACACACACACACACACACTTCTGGATTTCTGTGAATAACATATCAGTTACTCACTTTTGGCCTATGAGCTTCATTAATGAAATCTTTTTTTAGCATATGAAAATTAATTTTTGTTACATTTTTCCTCGTCAGCATTTCTTAGCGCATTTAGCTTAAATCTGTAATCATCGCCAAGTGTACTGTCAGAATGAAAGGTTGCCATACTCTATTCAATTGCTAATAGAAAAAAAAATGTTTAGACATTGCTGCATGAATCAATACTCAAGTTGTCATATGTTGATAAACATGCGGTGATGAAAGCCAAGTATAATAAATAATAATTCGCCAGGTTGGCGTCAGAGGTATAAAATTTCAGTAGATGTAAAATCAACGATGCATCTATGTAGAATGTTTCAGTTTGAGATGTATGCCAAGCAGATACGCAGCTACAAAGTCAAATTATTGATCTCATAAATTTATGCTAAAATGATTGTATGAATGAGGTATTTTATTTAGTGCCTAAGTGAAATAAAGAATCAGATCTCTCCACGTGTTTTATTATAGGAGGAAAAAATCAAATGTGCATGAGCATACAATAACAAAAAAAAATTGTTTGCGGCTTTAAAGTCCGGATTTCAGATCATTCTGGATATTGGACATCCGGATCTCTGACTTCGTACTGTATCTTCTAATTTGTACTAAATTTTATGCAAGTTTTTACTATGGAGATCTTTATTGCTTGATTATTTGTGCACATATTAGAATTTTAACCTTATTTTGAGGCTCTTCTTCTATTAAGCAACATTACTACAATTGACTTTATCATGGGAACAATGTAAAATGCAATTTTGTAAAATAATGATAACTATTATCACCAAACATAAGGATTTAACACAGAAATTCGCTGGTCCCGTTATTATGATTTATAATCAGCAGTTTAAATCATTCAGCATGAAAGCCATAGCCATGATCAAAATAACCAGTGATTTTTCTATTTTCTAAACACTTTTAATTGTGAAAAAATGTTTTCTAACTTTTTGAAAAGTCTTTTGATAGATAGTATATAAAATTTCAAAATGAATAATGTTCTAGTATTAATTATGTAGACACATTTACAAGTATACAAATGTAGCAACAATCAATTTGACAAGAAATTTGAGCCAAATTTAAATATTCAAAATAAATTATTTTACCTTATCTTTTAAAGCATAAATTTCTGATTCAGTTATGAAGCATTTCCCATCATCTCCATCACTCTGCCATTTTGTGATCAAAGCTTCAAATTCTTTTTTGCTGCAAAAATTATGTAATAGAATGTCACAGAATAGATCAGAAAAAATAATTTTTATAAAATAAGAAATTATAGGTTAAGTTATGCTACTCTACCTGGCTTCTTCGGGTGGTTTCACAATATCAGGGATTACAGTGACATCAGAATAATCAATGCGAAATTTATTCAATAACGCTGCCATACTGAAAAAAAAAAAAAAAATTAAAGATCACATTTTACTAATCGATTACTCTAAGCAGCTAAATATTTTCCTAGGAATTTTTAATATTAATAGAAGGAAGATATATTTACATAAACGTTATGTACTTGAAACTCACGATGTTTACTGATTCTCTCTCTACACTTAGAAAAGTTTACACAGGGCTTAAGAATACTATTACTTCTTCAACACAAAATGTTGTTTTGGCAAAAGTTTAAGCTTAGCGAGATATTAGAAATCGCATGAACTTACATGTGAGATACATGCATTTTTTTGCATAAAAAAATGATATATTTAATGATTTTTGTATACTTTACACCTTATATTTATTTTATATGATTTCTTTTATATTGAATAATGTAGTTTTATATGAATAAACAATGAATTATTACTTTTTCAATATTAATTTTTTTCTGTAACCAATGGAATCTTCATTATGCAGTTCAACTGTCCATACCTATTAGGCTTATTAATCTTCAGTCAACTTCTCGATCATCATTGACCCCTTTAAAATTTCATTGACCTCCAGGGGATCAATACCGACCCCACTGGTAACCCTAGTCTAGATTTTTAATTTTAAATTTAGGTCTATGAGATTAAAAAAAGAGCTAACTACCTGAAGACTTAAATGTGGGAAACATCTGTGTTCTGTTTCTTCTGCCCAACTTAATAAGCCTTATTCAACTAATTAGCCAAAAAATTATCCAGAATATAATGATAAAGTATTAATAACTTTTATGCATTAAAATGTGAATTTTAAAGGTAATGTTCATGGTTTTCAGAACCATGAACACTACCTTAAAAATCAGGAACATCTTCAGAAACAATTTACACTAAACAATGCCATACTTCCTTTATACCACTGCACTTCTGGCACAAGAAAAATATTACTAAAATTGCTCCCATCAAAGACTGCTGTTTTTGACCCAATTTGTTTACTGATTGATTTATGGTACCAATGCTTTTGAGTTCTATCCTTAGCACTGCAGTATCAGCAATAATTTAAATCACTTATCTATAAGAGTTCAACTTTCAAGAAATTTTTTACCAATCAATAAAATTTTTTGTTCAATTTTTAAAGATCCTATCTCTGATTTTAATTATTGGGAAATTTATAGCAGATTTTGTCAAAATAGTATTGTCATGGCCAAACTAAAACAGTATTAAAAGTTTCCATCGAGGAACACGAATCTAATGTGCAAAAAGGAGAAATAAACAAATCTTCGATAGCTAACAGTACTTAAAAATTTATTCCCAATTTCAAGTTTGATTTTGAAAAAAATATCCATAAAGGTTCTTCCAATTGGAGCTAGATTTCCTTGAAAATTTTCCCTCCTCCCAAAATTTACTTTCTCAAATTAATAATAATAGTTCAATCCAATCCTTCCTAACACTTTCGAAATTCAAAAACCTTAGTTTTTCAAGTTTCAATACTATTTTTCTTGACAGATGGCACTACATTCATGCTGACATTACTCATTACTTCTGATAAAAAAGCAGTTGTTGCTTCTCCTATTTTGGAGGGAAAAAAAAACCTGAAGAAGAAGGGGTACCCCACAATAAGGTTGTTTTTTGGCTAGTTTTAAATAGAAAAAAAACTAATTGTGACTATCTGAAAAATGTAAATAATTAGTAGTTATTAACCTATATAATAAACATATCAAGTTTCATTTAAACAGCTGTGTAATTTGGGAGATTCTTCTAGTTTAACATTCTCATTTTGGCTAATTCATGTGACTTAATATGTCTTCTAATGAAATAAATCACTATTAATGTGTCTTTATTTGATTTTTCAATTTTGCATGAATCTAACTGTATGGATATAACCCACTTATTATATTTTTACAACACACGTCTTCTACTAATTTCCGTGACTTTCCACAGTTTCCTATGGATATAATAACTGCATCAGTACAATCCCCTTTGCTTTTTTCTTTATAGTAACCATAAAGAAGGGCAGTTCCACATGAAAATATATTTTCTTACTTGGCTTGATTGTAACCAACAATATTATTTGAAGGTATTTCTATAGAACTATACCAGAATCTGCAGGAAACTTTCTGTATCATCTTCCTTTGCCTTGCTGTAAAGTAACAAAATTTTCTTCCTTTTCTTAGTTTTCACAAGCACTTGTTGATTTCTATAATTCCTGAACTTGTAGATGGGGCACGGTTATTAGTCTCTATTCTTAAAACTTCAGCTGAGATATTTCTTTCAAACTATGTAAAGTATGTTCTTGAATAAACTTAACAATGGTTCTGCTTACACAAAATTTTAAAAATAATAATTAAAAAAATTTTCGAATGTAACTATATTGTGTTTATTATTCTAAAAACCTGTTAAAAATAAAATATTAGCATAATTTGCATGTGCCACATACTATAATGTATGCTGAGCTTAAACTCTCTCTTTTCCTCAAATGAGAGAAATAAATCAAATCATGTTTTTCATTATACTTTTATATTGCTTTTTATGATATCTGATGGTTCTTTTACTAACTAATAGTAATTATCCTAACTCTCTTAGATAAATAATTGCATAAAAAAACTAATCATATGGATTACATGAAATAATGTTTTGTTATTTTCACTGCATGGCAAATTTTCAATGAGTGACCTCAAATCACTGGATATTGTTTGTTGAAGCTATGTAAGATTTCCTTACACAATAATATCTATCTATCTATATATATATATACGTATATTTCACTGAAAGTACATGATTTTTCAGTGCATTTTGATATGCATATCTATCTATCATCTCTCTCTTTCTATATATATATATGTAACAAAATTGTATGAAATTAATACATACAGATTTTAAACTGAGTACTGAGAAAATAAAATATATGACAAATATAATAAATTCAGTATCTTACTTGCGCTGTTCTCTGTCTAATTCATCTTTTTTATTAGCTAAAGCAAATATTCTTAATTTACAGTTGCTCCATTGGGATCTGGTTGATAATATATGAGGAATCAGCATGGTAAGTCCTAATAGAATTAAAAGACAAAAAGTTTGAAAATTTGCTATCTTTAGCTTAACTTGTGCTGTGTGTTAAAAAGAGAATATAAAATCTGCTCCATAAGTTCAACTGTTCTTGTTAAATATTTTTTTCCTATTAATTCATTTGTTAGGAACATAGTTTTTTTTTAATGTTAAATGAAAATTCTTAAAGAAAAATGCTACTATACACTACACATAAAGTAGTACATGTAAAAGTGGTTTATATATTTATTGTTTTTTTTTTTATCCCTGCATTCTGTATGCAAACCGTTCACATTTACATTTCATCATTGCTGAGAAAAAGTTACTAATCATGGAAGAGTAAAGGAAATTTATTTCAGACAATGTGATTTGTGTGCAAGATTTACCAAATAACACTGATTCATATTTACAATTAATGATTGTTAGAAAAATATTATAATGTTAAATGAAAGACAAAATGATAAATAAAGTAATGCTATATATACTAAACTACACAGAAGTTGCATTGAAGTGGAAGCTTTTGCAAATGACTCATTTGCTTCACCAGCTAGAATTCAAATGAAATTCCTTCTTATTCATCTCCTTTCACTCAGCTGCTGCCCTTTAAGCTAAGAACAATTTTCACAGAAATACTGCCTTCAAAAGCTTCCAGTTGAGTCTACATAATTTAGCATGTATAACAAATTCAATATCTTACCAGTATCTTATATTTTATTCATTATGTTAACACCGCAAGTGTCATTTAATCTTTAAAAGACAAAATTACCAGTGTCCAAGGATTTTATATCAGTTTTATCATTACTTAAAAGTTGATCCTTAAAACTTCCAGAATGCATAACTATTTTTTTAAGTCTTTTGATTAATCTCTTTTATTGTGTTATGAAGTCATAGAAGTTTGTTTGCTTTAATGAATAATTAATATACAGGCAAATTCTAATAGGAAACTTGTAATAAGTCACTATATTGGGTAATGGAATGTAAATTTAAAGCAAATTCTTGAATTTTCAAGCTGTTATAGTGGCATCATCTTTAAATGTCCACCAGCACAGAGTGAATAAATGTGTGCAACACTGGTAATTCATCTCAGATTTGCACCCAGCAACTGAACAGGTTCATTGCATGAGTCGTGATTTCCCTGTATCTAATGTGAATGTGAGATTACTTACCTTTGGATCTTCATGCACACATTCTTCCTTAGGAAAGTAACTATTGAGTGTTTAACTATAAAAAAGTACTTAACTCATAATATTAATACTATTTCATTTTTACATTTTAAATGAATTTTTCCAGTCTACAAAATACTAGATTTCTGAAAACTCATTTTTAGCTGATCATCACCACAGGTATACAATTAATAATTTGATATAATAGATAAAGTCAGGATTAAAATTAAATTTTTAAAGATTTGCTCTTTATTTCAATCAAATATACTCACACATGTTAGTTACAAAAACTGATTGCATGTTTCAAAGTTTAAAATTATCTGTAAAGTACTCGTATAAATTCATTTCAATAATGCTTCTCATAATATTAAGATTTTATTTACTTCTAGCAATATGATTTATTTAAACTTGGGCTTTCTCCCATTAGTTTTTAACTATTATTAGATATTTTAGTTTAACTCCTAAAGGAAACTGTTGTTTCATAGCTTGCAGATCACTAGTGAGAAACAATTATTAATATAAAGAAAAATGCAAATTTTCTAATGTAAAAACTTTACACAAAAGATGGATCTATTTTTATGAAACAATATTTCTTAATGCACAACAAAGATGATATGGAAATAATTTTACCTCCATCATCATACAGCCACCACACATCTATATATCCTTTCTTTTGCTTTCGTTGAAACTGAGTAGCAGAAAGTTTTACTTCATCTGGAATTATTGGTGCTAGAGTTTCTTTTGCATCAAGACATGTATTATCAGGACTTTCAATAAATCCAAAATTTACTTGACCATGTGGATCTGAACTTACATTCCCATTTAGTGAACGAACTGTACAGGGAGAAGATGGTGGAGAGCTTTCTCGTGAACTGTCCAGAGTGCATGATGCAACAGAAACTAAAAAAGATAAAACAAAATATATGTATGTAAGATATAACAAAATATGATATCTGCTTTAAAAAATAGTTGGCGACCTCAAAATTAACATTCTAGATTTGGTGCTCTCCCCCTAAATTCATCTGTTCTCCCAAATTCGAGATCTTTCTATGTTATGTAATGGCACATGAAAAGGGCAACTAAAATTAATATTAACCAATAATAACTTCCCTCTACAGTTATATCAAACTTAGTATAAATACCGTTGGTGAATTTACTACGTCATTCATTATTCTGCTGCATTGCTTTCCTAGCTTTCACCATTGCTAATGCTAAAATGATGTCGTCCACATTCACCTGTGTAAATTATATATAAGAAATTATTGTAATTGCTATGATTAAAGAGTATATTTGTCTATGAGGAATTATTCTAGTGTGGCTGGAAATCTAGAAATAAAGATGATAATTGGTTGAATTTAGTTTGGTACCAACTTCTTCCTCATGCCCTGCCATTCTGCCATTGAGACTGGCAGCTTTTAAAGTACCTGGATTCATGACAGAGCTTAAAAAATTATTACATGTATGTATATATATATAAACTTATCAGAATTAGTCTAGAAATTTAGATATATATTGCATAACAATAATAATTAAAAATTTCAAGCACGATTATTATGAGAAGTTAATCTCAATTGAAGTTTTGTCTGTGTAAAATTCCCATACATGTTAAAAGTCACTATGCTTTAATATAACTCAGAACAAAACAATTTTTATTATGAAAATTTCTAAGCAACAAATAGCATGAGGGATCACAGGGATAAAATAGAAAATTGAAATATCTTCTTCTAATAAAAGTAGAAATACGAGAGTACGGTGAAACGTTCTCGGCCTGAGAATAAAAGACTGCAACTTTCAGTTAAAAAATTATTTTATTTTTCTACATAATCTCCTTTGACTTCAACACACTTGGTCCAGTGTTTCTCCAACATCAGTATTCCTTCCCGGAAGTGCGAGTCTGGAAGGCTATGAAAATATTCATCTACTACTCTTTCAACTTCTTTACTGCATGTCTTCCCAGAAACAAATTTCTTCAAGTATGAAAACGGAAATCTGTGGGTGCTAAGTCTGAAGAATAGGGGGATAGTCGAGCAAACTGCACCCCAAATCCCACAGTTGTCCCATTGCCAACGAACACTTGTGCACAGGTGTGTTGGCAGGGTGAAAAATTATTTTCTTCTTTTCAAGCCAGGCCTCTTCTTGTAAATGTTGGCATCCAGCTTGTCAAGAAGGTTGAAATAATATTTACCTGTAATTGTTCTGTCTTTTGCAAGGCAATCAATTAACAGGATCTCTTTTGCATCCCCAAACACACTGGTCATGACATTTCCAGCAGATGTGATTGACTTCACTTCCTTTGGTGCTGAACCACAAGATTACACCCACTGCTTGGACTGCTGTTTCCTTTCTGGCATGTAGTTGTGGACCCATGTTTCATCCATGGCAACAAATCATGACACAAAATCGGTCGGATCCCAGTTGAATTGGTTCAAAGATTACTGTGAAAATCATTTGCTTTTGATCGGCATTCAGCAAACGCGACACTCATCTTACGCAGAGCTTTTGCATCCTTAATTCTTTGTGCAAGATGTTTCGCACCCTTTCTTCAGATATCTCCACAGCGTCAGCTGTCTCAACCAACTTTACTAGCCTATCGTCCAACACGATATCATGCATTTTTTAGATGGTTTCCAGCATGGTTGCCATTTTTGGTCGTCCTTCACATGGGTCATCTTCGAGGGATGTGCGACTATGTTTAAATTCAGCTGCCCACTTTTTAATGGCTGACAGGCAAGGAGCAGAGTCCCCGTAAACATTTTTCAAATTTGGATGAATTTCCTTAGGAGTTAATTCAAATAAAACAAAGAATTTTATGACTGCATGATATTCAAGTTTATCCATTTTAATGAATAACATGCAAGATGCCAACTGTGAAAATTTGTGGAAACAAACTACTTAAGAGAACAAGTTGAAACTGGTCATACAAATTAATGACATGTGCACCCAGGCAGGAAACAAATTTTTTGCTGACTGGAGAGCCATCTATGGGTCAGGCCGAGAACTTTTCACCTTACCCTCATAAATAAGGATATAGTAAAACTGTTCTCAGAAAACATTTAAAATTATACAATAAAATCAAAATATACATAAGAAAAATTATGAATCTTTAGTAAATAAGTTTTACTTCTGAAAAGTAGAATTGCATAAATTTTCAAATTATTTTTCATTTTGCATAAATAAATAAAATAAACTTTGATTAAGATATGGATAACTTTGACAACTATATGGGAGTTTTTCTTTCAACCAAAATGGATTATGCTCTTTTAAACATTTGTACTATATTTTTCTAAATTCCAAAACCATATTTTTTGTTGGCATGCTAGGAGGGAAAATCGATAATTTTCATGCATAAAATTAAAAGTTATACTTTAATTTTTACAATAAACTTACACAAATACACTAATCTACATACTTTGAAAAACAAATTATTAACACATGTTTCAAAACTGACACAGTGTAATAAAGGAAAAAAAACTTCTGCATCAAATTTGCATTAATATGCTGCAAAGAAGCTATGATACATAAATATCTATACATTTTACGTTTTTAATTTTAAATCAATAACTAAGACACAGAAGTAATGAATGATTCATAATCAAATTTCTTTAACATTAAAAAAAATATTTGCAAGTGTTACCTTCTGATAATTCAGAACAAGATTTATTTCTAAACATTCCATCATTATCTTTTTTAAGTTCTGATGTCATTTTCACACAAATTTTCTTTTCTTTCTTTGAAAGCCTTGCAAGTTGTTCTAAGTGTGGAGCATATTTTGAGTAATCCATGCCTTCTGGTAGCCTCAATATTCCAATAGCCATATGCATATCTAAAGCATCACTGATAGTGAAAGTAAAATACTACATTAATATCCTAAAAACATATATAATTACATGAGATATTTTACTAGCATGAAATAATAATTACTTATATTCTAACTATAATTCTATTATAAATTTAGTCTAAACAGAGATAGATTTAATAAAAGTATTATGTTACTTTCAATTAATACAAAAAAGTATTTTTCATAGATGGCTAAAAGTATTTTTCATAGATGGCTAAAACCATGATAAATGGGCACCAAGAACATGAAAATAAATTTTTGAAATGGCCTGTATTAAAAATTTATTCAGATAAATGAAAAGTTAAAATTAATTCCTCAGAAAATTATGTTCAAGTAAGGTTTAAATGATAATAATTTTTAATATAGTGAATCTTTTTAAGACAGTAACCCATGGTTCTAGACAACTTTGCCTTCTGTTGAGATGGTTGTCTTGGAGAAAATGATTATAGGCAGTGGTGAGATTTAAGAGCCTTGTGCAAGCTTTTATTAAATTTATCTCTAATTTGTGATTTCTCTGTTCTTTTAGTTTACTTGTTTATTTATTTCAAGGAAAGCACATGTCTTGCATGCCATACTCTGACAAAAATTAAATTTAATACTAAAGCATGAAATAAAAATTATTTTTGGAATTTCATAGAGATGGCTTTAACAGTAAAACTGTGTAATGAAATTCCTGATAGTGTAAAGAAAGCTAATGTTTGTATGGAGACTATGAATAGCATTGATGAAGCATAAATGAGCTTTCAACTCAACAAACAGCATTTCTACAAGATCTTCTTTAACTGCACAACATTTTTCAGATTTAATGAAAATCTTAAAATAGCAAGCTGTAAGAGAAAATTATTCCATACTTTATGTAAAAACTTCATTGAAAAATCATCATTTGGCGTTAGAACCTCCTAGAGTAGAGGTTCTCAAATTTCACAGTTTCGAGGAAGCATGTGCTCAGCCTTTTATTTAGCTTATTACAAAGTATTTAGTTTTACTTTATGAATATAAATAACTACTTTTATTCAATTTTGACATTTATCAACATTTTCTCTCTCTCTCTCTACATATATTTATTTAACTTACAAAACATGTTAAAAATAATTTAAATGTAAATATATATATATGTGTGTTAAAAACTTGGACAAACTGCTGCATAATTAGAAAGATGACACTCGAAAGAGAGACTTATAGACAGATGTAGCCGAACTGAACCTAACCTTTATTGCTGGAACTAACTATCAAGATCATATTTCTCATTGCTCATGATCATGAGTATAATATGCTCACCACAATTTTATATAGAGTATCACATTTTAAATTATGGCATAATTAGCAGCAAGACAATGCACAGCAAAATGAAATAGTATCCAAACGGCAACAAAACTGCAAGTTAAGTATGCATTTATCCAGTATAACAGCCTGTTAAGAGAAAAGTTTTGGTTTAAGTTAGAAAAATTTCAGTTTCCAAGAGTTATGTCATCAGCGTTGAGCAAGCCATGCAGGATGGAATGGTGCAATCCAGAGAAGTTATTACAATTGTTTAGAACAGAGAGGGAGAATTACAAGGTTACTGCTAGTTTAAATTATAATTTTGATTTACATGCTTTTTATCTTACATACCCACACACACGTGCACACAAACACACGTCAAGTTTTGAAAAGGAAGGAGGAGGGAATGATCTAGCAATGGTGAAAAGGATGCATAGGACAAAACAGGTTGAGAACCACTGTCCTAGAATATGAGCTGAGATGAATGACAAAAGAAATAATGTGTAGCAGTTCCTAGCGTAAATTATAACACATAATTAAATTTGCTCTTATATTATATAAACTCTGGATATTTTTTATTGTGCATATATTAAAAAATTAAATGCATAATTAAAAAATTAAATGCATAACTTTTATATTTTTGTAAAATATAAAACATTTAATTAGAATTTGATATTTTGGTTTTATAAGATAAAATGTTATAATTTTTATAAATTTTATAGCTCACATTAACTTTTTAAAAAATGTTCACAGCTCACCACTAATTATAGGTAATGGCGATTACCAGTTTGCATAATGGATTTACTCTGTTGAAAATGATTGGACAGGGTAAATTTAATGAGAGGACGTAAAGAAGAACAGAAATACAAATGCAATATATCAATTCAGCAATATCTTTATATTAATAAAATTTTTCTGATTTTCCATAACCAAAGCAGAGCAATTTCCCTAACCATGTATAATGAACTATTTATCAAATTAAGCACAAGTAACTGATTTATTTTATGTATTTACTACAAAATACAATGAAATAACCAAGAATTTTACAAAAAATTATCTCACTCACTGTTTTGAAGCAAAAGAAATATATATACACTTGTCAAAAGTGGAAAATAACTGGTAGAACTGAGGGAGGTTAAACACAAATGGAGGTTGACCAAGACTTGAATATCCCTGAAAGTAACATATCAAATGTTTGAAGCCACTTTTTAAGCAATAGATCAGCTGTTAGACAGCCTGTTCAAGGGCGACCAAGAGCAACAGCTGCATTGTGGGCTTGAAGAAACCTACAAGTGATTTGGTTTTAGACCTTCAGGCTGTCACAGGAACTTGTATTAGCCATTCTACTGCTGCACAAAGGCTTAATGAGGTTCGACTGTATGGGAGAAAACCAATGGTTTGTGTACGACTCATTCCAGCTTCCAGAGAGGCCTGTTTAAACTGGTGCCATCATCAGGTTCAATGGAGCCAAGATGACTGGGCCCGAGTATTGTTTACTGACAAGTCCAGATATAGTCTGAACAATGATTCTAGATATGTTTTCATCTGGAGAGAGGAAGGAATATACAACTTGCCTTCCCTTGTCCATGAAATATCCAGTTTCTATGACTGATATTTAATGGTTTGGGGAGCAATCATGACAAATGACCTCATCAAGCTACATATCTTTCAAGGAAGTTCTATAATCGTTCGGACATATGTGGAAAAGATGCTGGAACCCCAGGTGTTTAGGGTGCTATTGGTCCAGAGTTTTTTCTAATAGATGACAATGCTTGGCCTCATGGAGTATATGTGGTGTCAGAATACTTGCAAACAGAAGATATCACTCAAATGGATAGGCCGCCTTACTCACCCAACTTGAATCCAATTCTGTATGTGTGGGATGCACTAGAGCACCAAAATCCAGTGCACCAAATTCCTCCCTGGGCCCTCCAGGAGCTGAAAAGTGCACTTTTAGAAGAGTGGTGTGCAATTCCACAAGACTTGATCAACAATTTTCCACTAGAGGTGACTTTGTAAGGTTTTAGTTAAACTAACAAAGTTTTATTTTAATTTAAATCTTTCTATC
>KK120930.1:9098-27459 GCA_000611955.2 Stegodyphus mimosarum
TGAGCATATCTTTAGAAATTTCGGTACACGCTCTCACGCGCTGGAGATAAAAATGTTTTTCTGTACAACGTTGGTATTGCTGGCTTTGAAATCTTTGAGTTTGTTAATGAAAAATTCGTTAAAGTTTTAGAGAATATTGTTACGAATTTCACATTTATTTGGCTATTTATTTAGAACTGTAATTAAAATTCCTTTTTATTTTCCCGTGCAACGCACGCAGACGATTTTTGAAGAGAAAGCTACGTCAAAAATAATAATAATAATAATAACATGCATACATTTATGCAGATTTGTCATTTTTTAAACTTTAATGCAGAGCGATAACATTTAGTGGCAACAATTTGAACAGTGAATCGGGCATTCAGAGTGAATCAACGCAAAATCGCAAAACGAAAGTAATAGTCCTTCGGGACTAAAAATTTCTTTTACTATAAATTTCTATCATTATTTTTAAATATAATGTGAAACAGGAAAAATAGTGTGATTAAAAGTTTTTTAAATTATTCAGAAATATTTCGTTTGGAAGGAATTAAATCTTCTTGCAATTTCTTCAGAAGCAATTAAAATTTTTCATTTTTAGTTATGCAAAATCAACAGCCGTATCTGTCAAAATTAGTAACCGTAGGACATATTTTTTTTTATCTAATAAATTAAAATTATGGTACCTAGGAAATAAGAAGATTTATTATTGTAATTATATGTTAATAATTGTACTGCCTTGACACATACCTGATTTTACAAATTAGAAAATTAATAAGGATTATAAAAAAAATGGTAAAAGTTTACAATTGGGAGCCCTTTACTTTTTTGGCGCTTCTTTATTGACTCCAAGTTCAGCGCCGGAAGGCACAATTTCAAGATGGCCGCTACACAAAACCAAAATAAGAAGTCAAAGAATTGCACAACTTGGTATCCATGTACACATCGATCTACTTAAAAAAAATCCCAAAATTCCACAATCTAGCATGGACCTTATAAGAGATAGATTAACCCAGTAGGCGGAGCGCGCGTCCTCCACATGTCCACAAGAAGGAGTAGAGACGATCTAGTTTACTTTAACATTGAAACCTATGGCGTTTGTACCACATAACTGTTTTTAATTATTAAATGCGATACGTTGTATATTGATGAGATTATGAAATTCAGTTTTTTCAAGTAAGATTTAATATATCTCATTAAAGCACTTTTTACTGCATTTTGAGCATTGTTTTCATACATAATTCTTGTATAAACATGTTTACTTCGGTAAAACGGTAAATATATTAACTTACTTTTGCGTACAAGTAAAGTAAAATTAAACATGATTCATAGTACATGATGCTTTGAAACAAATAAGGTAAAATATCTGAAAAATTTTTTAAAAATTTTATGAGTATTTTCAGTCAGTGGATTCAAAATTATTATAACATTCCAAGATGATGATCATTTATTTGATTATATGATAATTAATTATTAACATTACAAGATGATTATTTATTTTAATAATTCAGAAAATTCGAAGCATAAACTTCTCTGAGTGCAATTCAAAAAATAAAATAAAGTAAAATCTGGAAGCACTCAGATTTTATGCTACGCCCATAAGTCTATTTCTTATAAGGTCCATGCGGGCTAGGCATTGCACACTGCCTTAATTTTGTCCATGTACACATCGATTCATCAAAAAAAATCAGGAAGCTAAAACAAAGTTAAAACTATCATGATAACCGAAATGGGGTTTCATCGCTAAAACCGAACAAAATTTGTCGCTAATCGAAGGGGTACCCAATTCTTCACTAAAGGTAAAAGTGTTTCCAGTGTGGAAAATTCGATAAAACAAAATTAAAAATTGGCAGAAATGATGTTTTTTATAATTTAATGAAAGAATACAACTAATGTAATACATTTTTATTAAATTGTATTTTTTTATCATTGATAAGATGAAAGCTTATTTAGCTACAAATATTCTTTGTACTTCAATACACTTCTGTATCAACTATCAAATTACTGTAAAACATTTTACATGCTATATGTATTTATTTGATGTAAATTCAATTAAATTAAATCTTAAAAATTATATAAATCTTCATACTCTGTTAAAAAGTTTAGAGATTAATTATTTAAATAATTGATTATTAAAAACAGATTAATGAAATTAAAAGTTTAAAGACGATTCATTAAACGAAAATTATGAAAAAATGATCAGATCTCTACATGCAGATAATGCTGTACTATTTAGGACTACATATCAGCAGATATCAAATATGTAAAATCAAACAAAATATTTCATTTAATTTCTTTCCTTCATAAGCATATATTTTTTTAAAAGCAAGTTGAGACATTAATCACTTGGTACTTTCACTGCAATTGCTTCAAAAATATAACCCTAAAACTTCACAGATACACTACATATTTAAACAGGATATTTTTCCTTTTCTTTTTAAATTGAAACAGGTTTTTATTTTTCAAATATGAAAAGAAAAATAAACTAAATGGCCAAATGATTAAAAATAGCTCAAATGGTAACATAATTGCTCACCCTGGATAAAATGGAATGTACCCATGCCAAATACAAGCTATCATTTCAATAAGCAAGCATCTAAGTTTATGGAAAATGTATTAAACTTGGCAAGTTAACGTGGTGACCTAGTAATTGAGATCATGAATGCATTCAGCAAAGTTTTGAAGTTAAAAGTATAAAGTTCCGAAATGCAACTTCAGAAATATCTGGAGAAAACTCTTTTATAAAAATTTAAGCAATAAATGATTAGTAATTCTTTGCTTTCAACTACTTAACTTTTTAGAATCCCAAAAATAAAGGAAATTTCCACTTCTCTTCTGGTTCTAGGGGCCATATTATAACAATTAAAAAGGTCTCTTTCTCTTCAGTTTCACATGCTAAAAACACGTAAATAACAGTTCTCCTGTCAATATTTACATACTGCTACCTTTTTATGTTTAATAAGTCTAAGAAAAGGCCTAAAACAAATAAACCATCAATGGATGCAACAACATACAGTATGCAGACAGTACCTAATCACATATCATTGATGATCAGAATCAACATAGACTGTCCTGACTGGTACAAGGGAATTACAGTGCAGGAAGGGAAGGAACAAGGAAATTACAGAGCAGATACACTGATCCTAGATACATAACAAGAATGTCAGTGAGCAGATATTAGAGAGCAGACTGCAGAAGCTTGTTTATTTAATTACTGTTTCTTTGATTGTATATTAGCTATACTATGCCTCACATTACACCAAGATCTTTAAAACTGAAACCCTGCAGAATGATACCATATTATACAGAAAAATTTAGTTTTCTTTTGTATTAGGCTGATGCAAAATGTTGCATAACATTAGCTACCCAACAGTAGAGACTCACTTAGCCAATCTATTTCTGTTAAACAAATGGTGAAAATTTGTACTGGACAAAATTTTCAAGTAATGATTCTATACAATGTATGTTTTTCTAAATGGCACATACTATTTCCTTTCATGTGCCTAGGAAGGTCTAATGCTGTTGTTGGAATGTCATCCTGGGATACTTCAAGAAACATTTTGTAAGGATTTATTTATTTTTATCAAACCAATTATTTTATGTTTAGCTTTACTGTCATTCTCCCTTTCCATTTTTCTGCCAAAATGCTAATTTTTAGTTCATGCATATTCAAATGAGGTAGAGAAAGCTAGTATTTAAAGCAAGGTTTAAGATTGTTTAGTCTGTTCCACCTGCTGAAAATCACATTACTAGTTCCAATTTCACAACAGCAGTCTGTCTGTGATATTACTGTATTCTTCCAATAGTGCTTGTCATGCTGGTATAGGCTTAAGCCAACTTGCACGTTATTTATTTCTGTGTAACTTTTGGGCTAACTTAAGATTTAACTTAATAACTCAAAAACTGAGTTCATTACTTCTGAGTTACCCCATAAATGCTGGCTAGTTTTGTAAGCACAAGAAGTGCCTTCTGTTAACTATTGTGTTCTAAATGAAAGGGCCTTTTACTTTCTTCTTACATTCTCTGTTTTCTTACTGGACATAGCAATAAGTCGCTTAGATCCAGATAGGGTCTGATCTTAGGGTAGGCTTCCTAAGAAGGTGAGACTCTACAACTCAGCTGATTTTCAAACTATCCAGTACCTCTAAAAACCCTGGGTTTAAGCCCTATTTACTCTACACTAGGTTACTGTTACCATGGGCAGTTGAACAGTTAGGATAGACTTACTGCTAGCCTAAACAAATGGTGTGTGTTCCACTTTTGTGTAAGGTTGGGCTGCATGTGCTAACTTCCCTTTCCCTTGCATGACCATTCCCTAGGGTGCACACTGGCCAATGTTCTTATTGATGAAACAATTAAATGTCCAGTAAGTTCAGCCATCTCCAACAAATGCTTCAACGGCAAGTGCCAGACACTCTGAAAAAACTGTCTCCGGAGTGCAGAAACAATATATCAATAATGAAAAAAATAAGTATATGCTAAATGCAAAAATAATATGCAAAAAAAAAAAAAAAAAAAAAGGTATACGGTAAAGAAGAGAAAACTGTGATTAATATGAAGATATGGCTAACAAAAGCAGTGTCTGAAATTCATATTATGACTACATGAATATGAGGATTAAACTGAAAATGTAGACTAAGATGACAATGATCATTATGTGAATTTCTGGATTGAAGTTAAAATGAGAACTAAATACACAATTTTGCAGAAGAGACAGATTTTAATTAAAATACAAAGCAATAAAACTTAGCTGTGATACCAGTGGCACCAAGTGGGCTTACAAAAATTTTACAGTCACTGGATATTACCAGCAGCAAAATTTTCAAGCATGAACTATGAAAACAGTGGTATGAATGGATGTGAACCAGACTCCATTTCATCACAAATTTCCAACAGATAAGAAAAACTTCATATGAATATGTTGCCTTGAGGGTCAATAAAGCATGGCAATCAGTCCGAGCTGGTATAATCATATCAGCTTTTGTTAAATCGGAAATCATTGAAAAAGAAGATGAAGATAATGATGCTGAAAGAAGTAATTCAAAACAGAGTGACGAAAGTGATCTTGATAATCATTTGCTAAGTTTATTTAATTCTGACGATGATTCGAAATTTGAATATTTTGTATAAATAAATGTAGTTTATTTTAATTATAAAATTTTTTTATCAAATTTACATTCTTCTTCGTAGTATGGTAATTTAAGGTGATAAAAAAATGTCCATTAGAAATCAGCATAGTTTGTTTCTGAATGTTTCGGAATTCATTCTGTGGCATATACAGCGGTGAGGCTTATCCAATTAACTTTAACTTTTTTTTAGTCATTTATCATGTGTGTGGCATAGCTCTACCCAAAATTAAGGTAATTAGAATTCTATCTAGGTATTACAAATTGGAGTTCCTGGCTTGGCATGTGCACACCTCCATTTTAACACAGGAGGACCACGAAACTATTTTTAAGATAATTCTAATGTTTCGGTCATTTAGTATATTTATACACTTTTGATTTAAAAACAAAAAAGAAAGAAAGATTACACTTGACTTTTAAAATCAATGAAAGTCTCAAACATTGCAAAGCATACAGAAAGATACAGTATTTATGTATTCATTCATATATACATATAAAAAGATGCTACAATACAAAATAATAAAATCACAGTCATCAATGAATTATATAAAAAAGTTAGGTATAATCAATGACATCCATCCACACGAAGAAATTTAAAATTATACAAATTAAAAAAATATATCTTATAAATTCATAATATTACAAAAAGATGATTGCTAAAATTTTTCTGATTATTTGTAACAATTTTTTTTTTTTAAAGAAACAGTTAAATATATAACAATCTTTATTAAGACTTTTTACATACATTTTCACACATGTACATAATTAACAAAAAAAATTCTAATATAATAATACACAACACATGATATGTTGATAATAATAATAATCAAATATGACTGACATAAATTATTGATTAGAAATGAAAATGATTATAAACATTGCGAGTATAAATGAGTATAAATAATAATAACAAATATTATAATAATGATAAAAAAGTTAAGGTAAACGTAGAAATGAAAAGCCGTAAATACATGCATTCTGAACTAACATGGTTTTATTAATAAATTTTTAATTATATAATTCTAAAACTTCTGCACTTTACAAATGAAATTAGCTTTCATCCATATTTTAAAGAAAAACCCCAGACAATTATGTACTGATGTATGCAATATTTGACCTTACAAATATCTTCCATTAATTACAATAATTCTCAAAAATTAGATGCGTGATTATAAAGGAATTATGTAATGAAATATATAATATACATCATTAAACATATCTTCTATAAATTACAATAATTCTGCTACTCTACACAATTATCAAAGAGATTATAAATTAAAATATATTTTAAATTATACAAATTATCTATATCATTAAAAATAGAATAAATATATAAATTTTTTAAAAGTGCATTTATTGCTTTTTTTAAGCAGTTATAATTTGAAATATAAATTAAAGACCTGGTCAAATGGCAACATTTTGAAAAATGTCTATTGTTACAACAGGCAGAAGATAAAGATTATGTCTTTATACGGTAGTAACTTAGCAATACTACACAAATTACAAACAAAAATAAACAAAAAGCAGAGTAACATACTATCCCCAAATTTGAAAAAGACTACATTAAAGACACGTCGAATGACAAATATGAAAAATTTAAATTATTAAGAAGTACAGTTATTGCTTTTTAATCATTCACCTTGTTAAACAGTTGAACACTGAAGTATTACAAATAAATATCTTTTACTTAGCAAATATCAGTATTTTGAGCATTGGCTATTAGCAAGTCTGCACAGAACATAAAATGAAAATCTTATGTTTTATGCAATAACAATACAACTGCATTTATGATAGCATAACATAATTTAACACTTCAAAAATTTTGGAAAGACATAGCTAAGGATATTTCTGATATCCAAACAATGTGCACTGAACACATTTCTTAAAATATATAGAAACAATTTTAAACTCATATCAGACCCCCTCCCCCTCTCATTACAGGGACAAACAGTGAAGGAATCCAATGAATAAAATATTTAGCAATGGCTTAAAAATAAAGCTGGGGTTGAAATTTTTTTAAGTTCTGACATCGGGGAAATTTTTTAACTTGCAAGAACAACAAGAAATTCAATTAATTTTAAGTACAAGTATATTTTCAAGTATATTGTTCCTGAAAGTTTAAAGTTTTCTGAAACTCAGCTATAGCAGAACTCTAAATGAACTGCACCACAAATTTTCTGGATAAACTATTTTTTTAAACCAAATACAGGATATATATTTATTTCTGTTCAATATATATTATTTTACGAAAGTTATACAATACTACTAAAGAATTATTAAAAAAAAAAAAAAAAAAAAGCACACAAAAGCTAACAGTAACTCACTGCATATTATAAAACAAAAACTTTGTGTAATTGGAGAATTGACATAGCATCATCAGGTTTGCTTGGTCTGTTTTGCAGAAAAGGAACACTTATTTTACTCAAGTAAAGACTTATACATGAAATAAAGCTGCTCTCAATGCACTACATAATTGTTTTTCTATTAATATGAACAGTTAGATATTTCATAAAAAATGCAGGCCAGTCTGCACATTAAGCAAATGTATTTAAATTATTATAGCTTCATATAAAAATATACCATACTATATTATCTTTTTAAATTATTCAAATAAAAAATTGAAAATTCTTAAATGAATTATTAAACTCAGAAAGAACTAAAAATGATTCAGATTAATCAGAGTTCTATTATACTTTCACGCACTAACTGATAAGTGTTTTGGAAAATATCATGGAGTAAAAAATCAGTCATATCACACTCACATTTAAATTAATATGATGCAAAACAGTATGTACAATCAATGAACTAATGAAAAGTCCTTTCCCATCTTTATGATCATATGACAAATGTCACCCAAAAAAACATTAATTTTCATTTCCATATCTCTTGCAATGAAAAAATATTTTAATGATTTTTATGCTCTCAGTATCATGTATAGGAGTAGATGAAGATTGAAAAAAAGATGCCAATTATCACAGCTAAAGCATAATTCAAATGAAGTGTGTGTCCTGTAATTGTCCTACAAAATGAATAAATTTTCTTAACAAATTATTATTTAAGCACAGCATATGCATAAATTAAAAAAATACATAGCAATATATTTAAAATTCCATAATGACTTTACACAAAATAAAATTTTAGAAATACTGAATTTAAATATTCAACATATCTTATTAAAGTATAATATGAAGTCATAATATTTCAGTTCCTCAAAATCTAAACTAAATTTTATAAAAATAAAATTATATATCAAATTAGTATTAAAAATAGTTTTTATTTATACAGACATTTAGAACACTTTAAAATAAGACAATATAAAATATTATTTTCTAAAGCCAAAGTGCCTCAATCAAAATAAATTTCAAATATTTCCAGGATGTGCTCTCATTTGTTGGTTATAAATGGTATTGTGTTTATAAAGAGCCAGCCCTAGCATTTTTACTGCCTTAGGCAAACCTCAAAAGTGTCACCCCCAAGTTTCAAAAACTTTAAAATGAAAAGAAAATACATTTATGAAAAAACATGATACACAGAAAAATATGATCTAATCTAATTGAATTAAGACAATGACACTCATACAATATTTACAATTTTTTTTATTAAAATACACAAACTTTAGAATCAAAACTAATATAAACAATACTTTTAAAATGACAAAGAATACTAGTACAATATACAAATTTTAAACCTAAATTAAAATAATCTCTTTAGAACCTTTTTTTCTGCAAAACTAGGAAGATCTTTTCTTTCTTCAGATCTAATTTATTATTCAATTTATGTTGAATGGCCAACACTGCACATCCATTAAGATGATTTTGAGTAGGCATGGTTCATAAGTAATTATTTATCATTTTTAGTTTAGAAAAAGATCTTTCACCGGTAGCAACAATTATGGGCAGGGTTAACAAAATTCTTAAAGCAATACTTAAATCTGACCCAGTGTTAAGGGAAGTAATGAATTTAAGAACATCAAATGGACATTCCTTCTTTTTTAAAAGTTAAGAAATAAGGTCTATCTCATCAGCCAATTCTAAAGCATTAAGATTGGAGGAATCACCATTATGACGCTTTCCAGATCTTTACAATGTGCCTGTAATTCATTTTTATATGTCCTTAAGTTTGCAGATATCATATAAAATCTCAAAAGAGTTGTTATGAGTATTCAATAGGTTGAATGTCAGCTTCCCTGCACTAATCATCTGATCTATAGTAAAGGAAAAAAAAAATCTATATTTCTCTTTTGAATCTTTTATAGGTTCATCTACACTTTCATATCAAGGATTTCATTTTTTATATCAAACACAATAACATGGTGTAGTCAATTCAAAGTTTTTTTTTTTTCTTCATTTATCCTGTTAGCTAATTTTTCAGCTTCTAAGATAATGTTGTTAAAGAATGCATTTGATCTCAATTTTTTAAAAAAAAAAGTTAATTAGCTATTTAATAAATCAGTGGCTTGAGATATATCAACATCTTTTGAATGAAGTAGATTACTTAGCAGATTAATATGATTCAAAATTTTATACTTGTCAGATTAATACGATTCAAAATTTTATACCAAATGGCAATCGACCATAAAAATTTAAATTGTTTTATGGAAATCAATAAACCACTGGTCTCATCTCAAATCATATTATCTGTTTCTATATTTTCAGAAATTCTTAACAAAGCATTTTGAATATTTTCTATTTCAAAATGCAAAACTTTCAGGAATTCTATATGACTTTCCCAAGGAACTTTAAGGTGTTTTCTTAATATGGCCCACTGAAAAGTCAACGATGCAAAAAAATGTATATAGCTTCTAAACCCTATTAAAAAATTCTCTGCCTCCAAGGAAGATTTTGCCATATTGTTAACTACTGTGTTTAATGAATGGCTCCTGCAGGATACATAAAATGCTCGGGATTTAAAGTTTTAATTCTTGATTGTACTCCCATTCCATTCAAATCCCGCTTCTGACCGATCAATAGATATATATCTTACTACAAATGTCATTTATTCAACCTTACTCGCATCAGATGGATACATATTTTATTACAAATACCATTTATTCAACTTTACTCGCATCGGGAGTTCAGCCAAGAACAATCGAATAATATTTCGCTTTTCGAACTTGTTTAATGATATACAACTTTATGTTATTACATAACAGTTTAATAATTTCATTCTGAATGTTTTTTCCTAAATATGCTGGTGTCTTTTCTTCATTATTGAAGATTCTCAGAAACATGCTTCTTCATTACTGGGTCAAATTCAGCTAGCAAATGAGTTAACTTCAGAAAATTTACGTTATTATTTTCATAAAGCCTGCCATTTGTATCCTGAAAGGTGTTCTTCACTGATCAATTTAATAATCGGCATTATGCATTAATGTCAATATTTAATTTCAGAATTAATTAATTTTTTGTGCAGCTGAATCTATTGTCTGACAAGTTTTCAACTTTCGTTTCAGCTCTATCCAAGATTTAAAATTACTTATATGAGTTTTTGAGTCTTCATGCTTTCTTAATAATCCACTGATATTTTTCCAGTTTCTATAACCCTCATTTAAACACAAACTCAATTTTGGATTGCCAAAATGTCTGCAACAAAAACAAAATGCAGAATCTTTTCACACTGAGTATACTAGCTAATCTCTTGACATGTATTCTCCATTTTTTTAAATTCTGTGTTTAAAATCATTGAATGAACTTAGAATATTAAAGATGCAGGTCCAACAAACGATACTAATTTACCTCAAAAAAGCACTTTTCACATCCTACATAAATTGCATCACTACCAGAATCCAAATGGACCTTGTATACATTATTGCATAAATAAGGCTTTGTTTATGCAATAACATATCTGACATTCTTTTATTAGAGGGTAGAAAAAGTTTGTTAAATCCTGTCAGCAGTGGCCACACATTTCTCACTTCATGTCACACAGTCGTGTATACAAACTACCTAGAACTTAGAAGCTTGTCTGTTATTGTCTGCTGTGCATCTCAAAATATAGAAATGGTCAGAAGCCTGTGAATTCATGTTGTATTTAATTTTATTTTTCAATTCCTTGATTTTCTAGATTCAGGCAAACAGAATTTTTTGTTGTTGTAACTCGGTTGATTTTGTGCCCTAAATTTTGCCAACATAGGCAGTTGCCTATCTTTACTACCTAGGGTTGGCCCTAGTTTTATGCAACACCAAAGATCTTAAAATTTCAAAGTTTTAATGGACTCGACATTGGGCAGATCTGTAACAGCATATATTTATAGATTATTTAATCCATGCAATTTTTCTACCAGCATATTGCTTCTGAATGTAAAATCAGTAAATGTCTTGCAATGTTGCATGCTTTGAACATATCCGAATAAACAAAACACAAATTTTTTTGTTAAATTCTTTACAAAATCTAGTCCTTATTCATTAGCTGTGCAGAAAATGTGTTCATGATGCTTAGGAACACAGGATACAATTAACTGTCATATGACACCTGTGTTAAAATATGTAAAAAACCACTGCAAAATTTTTGGCTGATAGCCAATTTCTACAGCTATAAAACTGCTTTTATAATTGAAATGTTCAGAACCTAGATGTTTCTAACTTTGATGTTCAGAACATTAATTTTATTCATTTCTTAAAATCAATTGTAGGATGCCAAACATCTTGAATTCAAAATGTCTTCAAAATCCTATTACTTTTACTGTAACTAGAGATTTGCAAATACTACCAAATAATGTTGTGTTGTTCCATGGTATTTTTTAGCTTGCCATTTTACATTTTTCCACATTATTCAATCTGTTGAGTGTGCATGCCAGATAAAATTGTATTTAAAATTGCCAATGAAGTGTTCAAAACCAGTTCTTTCTACCTTTATTATGCAGTAATTCAAGAATCAGGACTTGTTATGCTTCACACTACTTAGCACCGTCTTTTGTATTACTTCATTGAACTTAACTCTTTACTCCAAGAACATATGAACCTTAAGGTGAACAGAAAGGAGAAACAAAATGTTTCAATCCATGTTCCTACTGTGTATGACTTTTTTTTTTTTTTTCTCTTTTTTCTTTTCTTGATATGATGATAATTGCATCTCTATTAAACTCCATCACCAAAAAAGTTTTATTAAAATTTCTTTTAATTAAGAATGGCTTTATATGCAGAAAGACTTATTTGGAATATATACTAAATTCAAATAATTTCCACTCATATTTGCATGCATAAAAATTTAAGTAAGCCAGAACCCACCATTTATCATTTTGTGTGCAGCTCTGAAAAAGTACCTATAATTTTTTATATCAAGTTCACTACTGATTCTACAACCACTGATTTTTTTTTGTTCAAGAAAATGGTACCAGTTTATAAAAACTACCATAGCTTTTCTTTAATCTTACAAATGCTTCTTAACTACCATTTTATAATCATCACCAAACCTCATGCTTTCATTGCCACCATTTTTTAACTTAAGAATATTTGTACACCACGTATTTTTCTATGTCTCAAAAGTTCTCTAGTTTGGCAGTACAAAGCTACCTCTCAGTCATTATAATACTTGGAATGACTGACCAGGTGGGCTTTGTTCATAAGTTCCATGCAATTACAAAGAGGTCCATATATTAAAAACCAATATGATGGAGATGTTTTTCAATACAATCATGACTCAAATCTAGCCTGAAGATTACACACCACTCTGAACACTAGAATGCACCATGCAGAAGTACATCTACTTTATACTAATAGTAGTAGTAACAGTAGTACTTTGCTTTAGTTTTGTAATTTGCCTTACCATTGGAAATTAAATTTTTTTAAAAAATCTATTCTATGTAAAGTGTCAATGCAAGACACGCAAAATTTGATATTGCTTCAAACTTAAGGGGAGGAGGGAACCAGTAAGATGGAATTAGCAGAAAAAGCTTTTTTTTTTTTTCAACCACTGACAATGGCTGCAGAAAACTAAAATTTGTTTTAGTTGATTACTTCATTTTGCAACTAACTCAAGTTTCATTAAATTATATTTTAGAAATAAAACACATTGTATCCATTCTCTCATTATAATAAATTACCTTCCTTTTACATCTAATTTAATAATAAACTATATTAAAATTGATGAATAAATGGCAAAAATTTACCCTGAATCAGTGAATTATCTCAATGTTTCTATTTAATGAACTACCTTTTATTGTTCAGTTCTTTACAGGTTTACACTATAATACAAGTACCAATTATAATTTTTTACAGAAAACACAATTTTATAAAGAAAACAAGGGCTACATTACAATGCATATTAAATCCAGATCTGTAAATTCTTGAAGATGATTCTCAAATATTTAAATATACTAATGAATTACATCATTAAATTTTGCTTAATACCAAATGAATTCTCTAAGATTTCATTCAGTTTCATCACTCAGACACTGGCTTAATAATTAAAAAGTGATTGAAAATAAAAACTGAACAATCTCCCCTTTCCCTTTACAAATACATGGTAAATCCAATAACAAGAGAAACATAACAATGTAAAACTTAAAATTAGGCAAAATAGCAACCTTATTTTGACATAGATTTTAAATTAAAAAACAGTAATTTACAAATTTGCATACTTGTCAACCTACGGCACTCAAAAATCAGGAGAATTTTTTTAGAAATCGGGAGATTTATTTTCAACGACAAAAAGATTTTTAAATGAAAAAAAAATATTTTTTAATAATGAATTAACTTTAAATAATTACTAATTAATGTCTGAAAGTTCAGTTACTAATTCTTAAATGCAAACAGTACACTCTGCATTAATAACTTTTTGATCCTTTGTTTCCACAGAAAAAGTAACTTTTCGTTTTTTTCAATAGAATTCATGTTGTCCTTGTGTTTTTGTCTACAAACATGTTTGAGAACGTCGGCCCTTCCACAGTGCGAAATTGGAAAATCGCAATGACAAACAGTACACATCGCAAATGCATTACATTTCCTTGAGGAAATATTAGAAGCAAAGTCATCTGTATACGATTTTTGAAAAGTACCTCAGTATTTTACCTTTTTTGCAGACATAACTAATATGAAATATCGTAATTTTTTAAACTATTTCTCGAAAGCAAGTACGTTTACACAGGTTAGCGACAAGATGAAAGAAAGAACAATTGTGATCTTGCTTTGTGCTCATTGGCTAATATGTGCCAAATGACACACAATAGCACTCGGTGCTCATTGGAGAAATGGAACTTGATGTTTTCGGACACGTGTTCTCACTCACAAAGCAGAAACGAGCCATAATTTCTCACTGATGAAACTAATTTGGTTTTCTATATAGTCTAGAGAAAAACCAGGTGCTTTCAGACATCCGAAATCACTTTTTTTACGGCTGCAAACACCAAAGTATTAAGTCAAGCTACATAAAAATCATGAGAAATTTTAAGAATAAGAGAAAGTCGGGAGAAATATATTATAAATCGGGTTGGCGGGAGAACGATCAGAAATCGGGAGAGTTGGCTGCTCTGAATTTGCATTAAAATAGGTTTGCAATTTTGTATTAATTTTCAGATGCACTATGTTCATTTGCATCACTTAAAGTTAAAAGGAAAAATTTAAAATTTATTTTTTACAAAATAAAATTATTGAACAAATAATATGTGAAAATGAGCTTGACCACAGATTTTCACAAAACAGCACGATTCAAAATGCCTCCACACTGAATTAAATTAATGGATGTATACAGTATTAACTATTTTGCAAATCACCTAAAGTCAATAAGATTTATTTTGGAAACTAACTGTATTTAATTTATTCTCTTTCATTATAATATAGTTTTTTTTTGTGTATATATAATTTAATAATAAACTATAACTAAAACTAATTACTAAAATGGTCAAAAAATAGGATGCATCCGTTATAAGGAAAAGGTAAAGTTGCTTACTTGATACTTGAAGGAGATAATGGCGAAGATGGGTGAATTCCAGGCATGATGCTATCAAAATAAATTATTTCCCAAGAATAATAGATCAGTAAAAGACCAGCAACAACACTTTTCAATATTTTATATACTGGATCTAAAAATAAGAGATCAAAATCTATGAGTAAATTTCAAATATTCTTATAACAAAATATTAATCAACTTAACAAAATGCACAGTTATACTACAGTAGTGTGCAAATCAGTAGTGTACAAATGTCATTTATTCAACCTTACTCACATTGGGAGTTCAGTCAAGAACAATTAAATAATATTTCGCTTTTTGAACTTGTTTTATAATATACAACTTTATGTTATTACATAACAGTCTAATAATTTCATTCTGAATGTTTTTTCCTATATATGCTGGTGTCTTTTCTTCATTATTGAAAATTTTCAGAAACATGCTTCTTCATTACTGGGTCAAATTCAGCTAGCAACTGAGTTAACTTCAGAAAATTTATGTTATTATTTTCATAAAGCCTGCCATTTGTATCCTGAAAGGTGAGAACCTTCACTGATCAATTTAATAACTGGCATTATGCATTAATGCCAATATTTAATTTCAGAATTAATTAATTTTTTGTGCAGCTGAATCTATTGTCTGACAAGTTTTCAACTTTCATTTCAGCTCTATCCAAGATTTAAAATTATTTACATGAGTTTTTGAGTCTTCATGCTTTCTTAATAATCCACTTTATATTTTTTCTGCTTCTATAACCCTCATTTAAACACAAACTTAATTTTGAATTGCCAAAATGTCTGCAACAAAAACAAAACACAGAATCTTTTCACACTGAGTATACTAGCTAATCTCTTGACATGTATTCTCCATTTTTTAAAATTCTGTGTTTAAAATCATTGAATGAACTTAGAATATTAAAGGTGCAGGTCCAATAAACGATACTAATTTACCTCAAAAAAGCACTTTTCACATCCTACATAAATTGCATCTTTACCACAATCCAAATGGACCTTGTATATACATTATTGCATAAATAAGGCATTGTTTATGCAATTACATATCTGATTCTCTTTTATTAGAGGGTAGAAAAAGTTTGTTAAATTCTGTCAGCGGTGGCTACACATTTCTCACTTCACATCGCACAGTCATGTAAACAAACTTCCTTCACCTTAATTCCACAAGAAATCACTTGGAAGACATGAAAATCCAAATACAGATATAAAATTTTGTGTTTAAAGAATGAAAAGCAAACAAGCAAAAATATCTATACTCAAAAATATATAGGCCATATATAGAATGGAATCAAGCAGCAAAAGGCTTTACAGTTGTGAGTGGTACTGATATAAATCAGGCACATCAAACTCAATATCTTAAGTGGGCCAAATAATCATCAGGGTACAATAGTACAGGCCGTAAGAGAGGGGGAAAGCCATTTTCCTATTTATTTGAAAACGGGAATAAATTCATAAAAAATGTACCTAATATCATAGTCTTTAAAAAATAGAAAGAATGAAAGAAATTCAGGGGGTATGAATACCTATCACTTCATGACATATGGCATCTTACTTTTCCTGCAACCAGTTTCAGATGTCTGAAGACATTAATACAGATCTTGCTGTGAACACGTTCCTTTCAATTAAGTGAGAAAGTTGTTCTCTCTAGTATGTACTACTGAACATGGAAATCAGGCATGATACAAATTTGTGGCTTTATAAGAGGTGTGCAGGCATATTTTTTAAAATTTGGGGATACTCCTGGCAGTTTGCTTTAGAACTGATTTGCTCACAGTCCAATTTGTAAATGGGCTGCCACTTTCTAAGCATCAGTTAAAAAGGGGGCCGAAAACAGGAAGAGCTCCTCTTCAATCATGGAAACTTTTTCTGAAATCAGTCTTTAAAAGCTAAAACTTTTTGGCACATATTTTGTACAAAACAAGCTTCTTTGAACTTCAGTGGATTTCAGGCTCCAAGGGATGACGTCCGCTTCTGCCTGCTATCATTTCACAGTTAGCTGAGCATACTAGAATAGCTCTAGGATGTACCTACCAGTAGCTGGAGTCATGTACTTCACCCATTTTAATCCAGCAATACCTCCTTTACAAGTTACACAAATAATACAAGTTATTCAGTTACAAGTATAATGTAAATGACCCACAAATTATATGTTAAACTATTGGTAAGTTAAATGTTTACAAGTTATATGGTAAACATATATACAAGTAATGTGGGTACTTTCTCAACAGGAACACCATAAAATATGCCAAATGGTTTGTTTGGGAGATAACTAGTAATTTATCTTTTTGACTATACATAACATTTGGTAACTTTCTAAAGTTTAGCATTAAAACTTTTTAGAGGTAGTATTACTGATGGGAAAGTACCATATGCACTTTCATAATATTCAAGAACTTGTAACTTCTGATCAAAACTGATTCGCGAGGATTAAAGCTGAAAAACAGAAAGATAGTGGGAGCACAACATTTTTTCCTCTCATTTCACAGTTAGACCAAGCAGAAATTTTACCTTCCCATTCAGTTAATTTACATTGTACCACTAAGAAAAACGCACTCAAGCAGGTCACGTTGAATTTTTTAAGTTATAGTTTATATTTTTTAAGTTATTTATATATATTATAACTCAAGAACATTTAGCTTCTTAACTATTCAGTATAATAACTAAAAAATAAGAAAATCCATACAAAATAAACACAATCTAAACTGAATATCCAATTAAAAAAAAAAAAGAAGCTTTGTTTACTTGGAATGGAAAGCCAGAAAATTAGTACAAGAAACAGTAACACTGAAGATAACGCTATGTACAAATAATAAGAATGTTTCTGATAAACTGCATTGGAAGATATAATTAAAGATTTTGAATAATTCGGATTCAATTTCATTCCGGATGCTTTAATCATTGGAACTTTAACCACAACAATTAAGTTTACATGACAGCTTCCCTTTGGTCTTCACATACAATTTTCCCTATAACATCAACTTTTCCCTATTCAAAAGAAATGTTCCTCTCAATTTCTCCCCCATATTTTTCAAAATTTAACATTTGTTTTTGTCAAAATTGCAACAACACGTTCTTGGCATACAATTAATAAACACGTAATAATCTAATAAGTAATAATAAGTTTTTAACCTTTAATAAAGTAACAATCGAAATTTTAAAAGAAAAAGAAGAAAAAGATTTGTTCATTTTTAAAAAATATTTTAAAAACTCCTGAAAAAGACTCAATTTTTTTTTTCCTATCCAAAGGTCATATAAAATCATTTTCTTAATTTAACAAGAGAGAATTATTTTTATAAAATAATAAAAAAATTTTTATTTATGATAGTAAAAATATTAATATAGTTAAAAAATAAACTA
>KK120930.1:29040-39433 GCA_000611955.2 Stegodyphus mimosarum
ACAAAATGGCTTTTGTAAAATATCGTGGGGCGTTGCTGTAGCAAGGTTGCTCGCCAAATTTTCGCCAAAAAACCGCCAAGTTACCATAATGTAAAGATTAACCGAAAAGTGTTATATTGGTCAATAGTTTGCAACAAAAATAAATCCAATATTTTTAAGCAAAAAATTAATTTACATTAAATTAATTAAATCCATAAATGTTTGCTACTAACTCTGGCACTGAAAAATATGTTTCCAAAGCTGCATGTTGCAACAGAGTATGGGGTGTGTGTTTGTGTATAATATGATTACTTATGGGTCAAACTTTTAGAGGAAGACATTATTGCAATAAACACACTCATCATGAATTATGTAGTAAAAATTTAGCAAGCCATTTTTATCAGTTTGAAAGATTTGCTGTATGCACTGTTAAATCAGTTTTGTGAAATTTCAGTAAAAAAAGAAAATATTTCATAATAAAAATTATTTTAATTTTTTCCTTAAGGTAAAAGTCAAGTGCATTAAATTGATTAAACCCACAAATATGGCACAATCAAGCATTATTATAAATCAGTTTTACTGCATGCAGTTTGTCAAAAAAGTATTCGATTTTATGTATATGTCAGTGTCTTTAAAATGGCATAAAAGCTTAGTTTCGATTATTTATTGTTAATCTTCTTTTATTATCATCTTTATCAACTTCTATATTTGTCATTAAATGCAAAATCGTATTTGAAAAAACAAATTTGATTGGAATAAAAGCAACTTTCTTGTAAACGACCTGTTTTTATTGCCAAAAAAATTTTATTGCTGTTTTTATTGCTAAAGCTATTTCATTCTGCCCATTTATAGTTCATTTGAAGGATTATGAAGTTTAAATTAACACTTGAAGACATCCTTAAATTTTACAAATTGCCTTAAGGTTATTTGAAACTTTTGTATTCGAATCATACTTGTTTTTACAATTTTAAATGGAAAATTTAAAAGTGTTTTGGAAAGGAAAAGAAACTACAATTGAAGGAAGGAAAATTGTAATTAATGTAAGGAAATTTGGAAAAACATATAAGAAAATTACTCAAACTATTAAAAGACCACTTTCAAGTGTAAAATACATAATGAAAAGGCATATCTGAAGTCAACAAATTTTGTAAGCAGGACAAGAAGTGGGTCACCAAAAAAAAAAAAAAAAAAAAAAAAAAACGGTATTGCTAAATGATACAAGTTAAAAAAGATCCAACATTAAGTGATCCAGAAGTGAAACTACTGATTAAGAAAGAAATGTGCCCCCAAACTGTAAGAAATGCTCTTAAAGAGTTTGGTTATAAAGGATGATCAGATCAAAAAAAAATTATGTGACTAAAGTGAGTAAAAAGAAAAAGCTATCATTTGTGAAAAAATATGTAAATGAGCCGCTAGACTTTTGGAGAAAAGTTACGTTTAGTGATGAAAGTAAGTATAACTTATTTGGAGCAGGTATGGTTATCAGTTCTTAAGGTATGAAGACGACCAAGTAAAGAATTTGAATTGAGAAATCTCCGACCAACAGTAAAGCATGGCAGACATTCCATTATGGTTTGGGGATGCATGTCTTATACAGATGTAGGGTAACTACATTTTATCGATGGCATAATGGACCATAAGGTTTGTGTGTGTGTGTGTATATATATATATTTTCTGGTGGGCACTAGTCATTTTTAGGCTTTGATCATTACTGAGGCTAGAAGCAGTGGTTATTTTATTATGGAGACACCTAATAAGTGGTATCTTAACTGGTATTTTGGATTCACTTTGGATCCCGAAGTGAACTGCAATAAGCATATCGAAAAATTGGCCTATAAGACAAGAAAAAGACTTCAGATCATGAAGTATATCTTGGGTAGAGATGGGTCCTGATGCCACTACCCTTAGAATAACCTACGTCACCCTAGTCCATCCAGTCCTTGAATACGGTTACCAAATCTATCAATTGGCTTCAACTACTAACTTGAGGAAATTGGAGAGAGTACAGCTCAGTGCGGCAAGAATCATCGCTGGCCCTAGAAATAGTTGCCCAAACGACGTTGTTCGCTATAAGGCAGACATCCAGCCTTTGGGAATGCATTTTAAGGTGAATTCCTACAAGTACGAGTATTTTAACAAGCTGAAGGGTTTTGGTCCTTATAATTGGACCTCAGCCTTTATTTTAAATTGGACAAACAATGAACGCCTAAAGCGAGACACCCCACTTAGTTATGTGTGGAATTCGAATTTTATCAATCTAAATGTTGAAACATCTATACTGTTTAGCCGTTTTGTTCCAGATACTTCTTTTAATCATGTTACTATATGTGACGAATTGTTAAGGGCAACCATCACCCAGAACTCCTCAGGCAAATGGCTCTTGAAATCATTAATGCTATTCCAGCCCAGGTCCTTGTGATATATACAGATGAAAGTAGATCAGATCAGGGTAGAGCAGGGAGTGGCATTTATTGTAACATCCCTGAAGGAGATATCAGGTGCAGCATCAGAAACTCTGATCATTGCTCCATCTTCAGATCGGAACTTATCGCCATCAGCTAAGCATTATGCTCTCTGTTCAAATAGTAAAATTATATGGATTCTGACATACAGCAGAAGCTCCATTCAGTACCTTAAAAACTGGCCTAAGATCATAGATGAGACCGGTCAGTATATTGTTTCTGAACATTTTTAGCTTGGACAGCGTAAATCGATATGGCCGGTGGATCAGTGGATACCGTCCCATGTTGGAGTGTATGGTAATGAAACAGCTGATGATCTGGCAAGAGAAGGTTGTGATCTCCCTACACCCACTTCCACTGATTTATGCTCATCCGAAATTCATGCCTATTACAAACATAAAACTAACACGGCATCGAAAGTTTCTCCTGTTCTGGTATTTCGCTGAACAACCAGGCCTGTCACTTCTGAGTAAAAGATCTAGGCCTATCCAGATGGCCATATCCAGATTCAGAAGTGGGCATCTTCAATGCATGAAATTCAGAGAGGGAGAAAAGACTTTCCCCTTGTGTGCCTGTTCTCTCCCTGCCTCTCCCGTTCACCTACTGGATTGTATAGGCGTCTCCCTGAGACAGCTGTTGGCTGAGCAGGATGACATCTGCGATTTGCTTGTGCGGCAAGGACTTGGTGTGGTCTCTTGGACTTGGTGTAGGTTTTCCTGCCCCAAGGGAATTTGAAACAACAACAATAACCTAATAAGTGGATGCCATTACCTCTCAAGATGGCACAGACAGTTTCCATCCATGCAATCTACGGAATTTGAACTTGGGCCCTTTGGTATAGCAATCGCATAAGGTTTATATTAACATTTTGAAAACAAATTTAGGGAAAAATATATTTCATGGTTCCCCTTAATGAAAATAGGCCTTTTTTTTTTTTTTTTTTTCCATTCTTATTTGCGTGCAACACACCTTCCGAAGTAAAATGGCTTCCAAAATATAATGTGATAGAACTTGATTAAAATATAAAAAAATTATAATCTCAATAAAATGCATTTTAAATCAAAATAAAACAAGGAAATAACATAAAAAAGGAAATGCATATTATCTAATCTGTACAATACAAAAAGGAAATATCAACTTAACCTTATTTACAAATTTCTCTGCCTTTGATATGTGGCGCACAGAATTCATTAACAGCATCCAAAAGTTGTTTAAAATGATCTCAACTGGAATCTGCATACTGCAGTCACCACATAAATTCACAAAAGTAAGAATCAAAAATATCTTTCGTACTGTCGGTGGCATTTCTTTTGAAAATCCCTTTTTATTACACCTGACATACCTTCGATAGTGTTGATATGAGCTCCGGTTTCCATATCCTTAAATGTCACTGCGTGATTTACTGAGAGGTGAACAAAGCCATTTAAACCTTCATTTACACACCTGTCAATCAATGCTTTCTTTCCCATTCATTTTAAATCGTACAGAAACTTCAGGTTAATCTTACCAACTGCAGCCATTGTATGGTGTAAAGCACAAAATAAGCAGCATACTGCCTAACCAACATTCAAAGCAGAAATAAGCCCTTAGAAATATTTTCGTAATAATCAAAATCAAAGTGATCATGCATTACAACCAATCATGTCATGATAGGATTTCCAAAACATACATCATAAAATACCCAGGTTACCATAAACCAAACAACAACTTGGCGATAATCGAAGGAGTACCTTAAATTTACATACCAGTGTTCAATTTATGGGATTATCGAGAGATTTTTGTATTCATACAGGATCTGAAACATAAAGCACTAAATATCAGACTTTGGCTGTTGTACAACATACCAAAAGTACTTGAAGCATCTTCATAATCAACATAAATTCAGCTGAAAATTTATGGGAAGAATTAGGTCAAAGGATAAGAAATAAAGGTATTATAAATATGAAGTTAAAACAACATTAGAAGAATCTTATAAAATACGAAGTTCTTATGCCATCTAGACTGAAAGTCATTATTTAGTCTAAGGGACATTCTACAAAATATTAAGTATAATATAAATTCTCTTTTGTCCCCATTTTAGAAGTCAAATACATTTTTTAACGTATCTTATGAAATCTAAAATGTTTTTGCTTTTTTATGGTAGTATAAATTTATTTAATTTCTTTGGAAACATACCTGAGGTATATATCCATTCTGTAATTTTCAACATTGTACAAACAACATATCTAGTTCATTGTGGAATGTTTTTTAATGATGCATTGTTTACATAATCGAACGAAGAACGAATTCTCTTTGAAGATTGACGTTTCAATTACTCAGTATGTGTAGTGTCGCATATATGTTCTTGAATATAAAGGTTGGTGAAGTTAAATTGATGTTTACTGATTGTGTAATGAAAAATGAATAGAAAGTATTTGAGATTCACAGATTGAGGTTAATGAGTTGTCTAATTCAATATGTATGAAATATAATAAATTTTTGAAGATTTTTATTTAATTTTTTACAGGTATATAAATAGAAAACAGTCATGATATATATCATTTATAAAAAGAATGTCTACCGGATAAATTACTTGCATAACATTGTAGTTGTTTTTGCCACATAAATTATTTTGTATAACATTTTATGTGACTGGTGGGAAGGTATTAAGATTTTCTTGTTCAGATATGCTGTTCTACTATAATAATAAAATAAATCACTTTTTTTTTTTTCTTCCAGACTTAATGGCAAAAGTAACATTAGTCTCATCTTCAAAATGTTTTGGAGGATTCCAAAAGGTTTTCCGTCACACAAGCCAGGAATTAAACTGCGAGATGATTTTTTCTGTTTATATTCCACCACAAGCAGCCAATAAAAGGTGCCCTGTTCTTTATTGGCTATCTGGTAAGTAATATGAAAAAAATATCATTGTATATATGCATAGTAGAACTTCATATATGTCTGTTAATTAGGATCATTACCAATCGGGGAAATTAAAAAATGGTACTCTTTTTGACCATCCTAGTTGCATGATTTAGTGCCAATAGGCCATTGTTGGAATTTTCACCAACAGTTCACAGGATAGTACTAAGTACCTAAAAAATTTATTTTATCTTCCTTTTTCTTTAAACCAGCTGTATATTTGTTTTCATGCAAATAAGGAAATTTTATTTATTATGTCTTTATTTTCATAAAGATTGTAGGCTTATAAAAATAAAAAGTAATTTGTTAAAGTAGACACTATGCTTTGTCGCCAAAATTGGCAAATTTAATCCCATTCTATAATGTGCTAATTTCAGATGTCTTCAAAGGCTTATGGCGGCTGCTTTAAACAGAAGCTGTCACATAAAATTTTATACCTGTAAAAAAATGCCATTTTTAACAAAATTACACCATGAAATGTTTGTTATTTGCCTGAATGTATAACTGATTTCTGTTAAACATACAGTAGATCATTGATTACTCGAACTTCTGAAAGTGGAAATGAAGAATTTTAAATTAATGGTAGCTTAATATTTTCTGATTGTCCGACAGTAGCCAACATGTGCATGTGTGTGCCACACACATGGATTTACATGCTTTATATTTAATCAACATTCCACAACGGTAAAAATATAAGCATTGGCCATTATAGAATTTCATTTTTTTCTCATAAAATTTCTTGTTGACCAAGAAATTTTTGCTTGTTGCAAATGCTTCTTTTTATTTATGAAAAGAACAGTATTGTAAATGGTTTAGTGGCTTTTTCTAGGAGCAGATAATCAGAAAGTACATTAATTTTTCTATTGAAATTTTTTCTGCTTACTTCAGCTGTGCCATATCAAGATTTGAGATATAATTATGTCATCAAATATGCTTAATTTTTTTAAATGAAGTGCTGCTGCAGTTAAATGATGACTTGAAACTGGATGCTATGGATAAATGATGACTTGAAACTGGATGCTATGGATAAATGATGACTTGAATAGTCAAATAATCGGAGTAAGTATATATGCAGTATGTCATTTTACATTTCTCTTCATATTTATAAAAAAGGGGGTGACATTTTTATATCTCCCGTTCTACTGGAACAATTGACAAAATTCAAATTGCATTCTTCATGTCTCGGACGCACGACTTAGGATATATATTAGATTTATATATAGCATTATCCTAACTTTGCTATATATAAATCTAATATATATTCTAAGTTGTGACTATATTTTGACACACAGTTGGATTTTTTCTGAAGTAACATACCAATTTTTTTTCCATATTTTGATTCTAAGACTAAAATTATGCCTAGATATTAAATTTTATAATTTTTGGTGAGAAATTTAAAAATTTATCTTGGTGGATTTTTTTTCAGTTTGTGCCAAGAATAATTCACTTGGTGAACTTCTTAATTTATTGCAACCTATTTTGCTTTCCCTTTTTTCCGTTGTCCATAAGCGGAAGAAAGTCATCGTTTATATTTTCAAATAATTTTAACAGAGTGCATAAACAACATTTTTATTATTATTGCTTATAATAAATATGCCAAATTTCAAAACGTGCTAAAATGTAAATTCACGTATATCTTAGTAAATTTTGAATAAAAAACTCTTAATTTTTTGCAGGTATGTATAGAAATAAATCTACTTTAAGATGACAAAAATTTTATAGGTTATAATTCAAAAATTGTTTCCAAAAATTTATAAAAATTATTTAAAAATAAAAATTTTGAAAATAAATCATAAAAAATTGGTGAATTTTATTTAGAATGAACCTAAATTTCGAAATATGAAGGGGAGAATCAAATAAGTTTAATAAAAAAAAAAGTGATATTAATAAATGCATACCAAATTCAATTAACATTGAGGAGTTAAAATTTTGAGAGCTAATTTTTTAAAAACTACTCGTGTAATTTTTACAAAACTTGGTAGTTTGGTATAATTTGAATCATAGAATCAACATACAGAAAAAAATTGGCATGTCATTTCAGAAAAAGTCCAATTTTGTGTCAAAACATCTATATTAGAACAAAGCTACATATAAATCTAATACATATCCTAAGTCGTGCTTTCGAGACATGAAAAACACAAGTTAAATTTCGTCAATTGGCTCAGTAGAACTCCATTTTTTTCCGCATTGTACATATTGTTACGAATTTCAAATTTATTTGGCTATTTATTTAGAATTGTAATTAGATTTGCTTCATGTTGCCTTAGCAACGCAGACGATTTTTGAAGAGAAAGCTACGTCAAAAAAAAAAAAATAACAATAAAAATAAAAGAGCGCGTGCATTTAATGATTAATAAATAAATATCTCGTAATTACTGTTGCCATCCAGAAAAATCTAGAAAAATCGAGATTGTTCTACTGATAATTAAAAAGCTTATAAAAGCCGAGGTGAAACAGCTCATCTCAGTTAGTTAGTTAGTTGTTGTTGCTGTTATACTTGTAGCTGTAAAAAGCGAACTGCTGTTTGTTTACCTAATGCTGTATTGATTGTAGCGATTTCGCTGTGAGATAGAACTATTTTATCTGTTTTGAACTGAGTTTTTGCTAAACGTTTGAGATATTGTGATATTGTGCGAAGATCTGTGAAGAAATATTTCAGCATTTTAATTTATTTCTTGTGGAAAGAATAAATTTTTGTTAACTTTTTAACGACTTGTGCATTCAATATATAACGAACCCGTACGCACGTAACAATATTTGGTGTCAGAAGTGGGATATTTTGAATGCCATTAACTAGAGCAATGGAAGAACAATTAAGGCAATTTATGGCAGCCTTTGCTGCATTTAAAGATGAGATGAAAGATTCTGTTAAAGAAGAGATAAAATCCGTTAAAGAAGAGATGAAAGCTGGCCAAGATTCCGTGAAAGAGGAGATGAAAGCTGGCCAAGAATCTGTAAAAGAGGAAATGAAGGCTGTTCAAGAATCTGTAAAAGATGAAATGAAGGCTGTTCAAGAATCTGTAAAAGATGAAATGAAGGCTGTTCAAGAATCTGTAAAAGATGAAATGAAGGCTGTTCAAGAATCTGTAAAAGATGAAATGAAGGCTGTTCAAGAATCTGTAAAAGATGAAATGAAGGCTGTTCAAGAATCTGTAAAAGATGAAATGAAGGCTGTTCAAGAAAAGATTGAAGCAGGTCAAGAGGAAATGAAAAGAGAAATTACCAGCGTAATAGAGAATAAATTCGAGGCCATGGAAGGCAGAATCGACGCTGTTGAAAATAAAGTTGAACACATTGAAGAAAGAGTTTCTGCTGTAAAAGAACAAATAGAAGGAAGAGTTTCTGCTGTGGAGCAACAAATTGATGACAAGATTTCTGCGGTTGCGAAAGAAGTTGATACTTTAAAGAAATTCGTAGCGACGGCAGGAAGCAATTCGGATAGTTTCAAATTTCTACCCATGAGTGCTCGCCCTTCTCTGAAGCTATCGACATATGATGGGAAGACCTCCTGGCAAGTGTATAAGACACAATTTTCTATAGTTGCGGAAGCAAATGGATGGGATTCCCAAGCTAAGGCCTGTCACCTTGCGGCTTCTCTGAGAGCAGACGCAGCGGACATCCTTCAAACTCTTCCCGAAAACAAAAGGCTAGATTTCGAAGCTCTGTCCGGTGCTTTAGAGCTGCGTTTTGGAGAGAAGTGTTTAAAAGATTACAGCAGGCTTCAGTTAAAATCCCGTCAACAGAAGCCTACGGAAACACTCCAGGAGCTCGCCACGGATGTTGAAAGGCTGTCCCACCTCGCCTTTTCGGAGTGCCCGACAGAAACAAGAGAAATCCTGTCCCTGCAATACTTCATCGACGGCATCCGGGATTCTGAAATACAGAAAGCACTGCGAATGGCAGATGTGAAGGATATAAAAAGCGCTCTAGTACGAATTTACATTCGAAGTAGCTCAGCAAGCAACTCGTAAATGTCACCACCCACTCAGAGCTGTGCGAGTCCACGAGCCAGTGGATCAGTTGATGGCTCGTTTACATGATTTAACAAGACAAGTGAATGCCTTGCAGCGGAATATTGGTGATAAGAAACTGACAGTAAAGTGCTGGAACTGCGGTATTTTAGGGCACATGCGAAGGAACTGCCGAATATTCAAGAGCTCGGAAAATAAGACGGACGATATAAACAGAAAATTAAATGCCATGAGATGGAAAAGTAATGACAAAGAACCAAAATGCTGGAACTGCGGAGCTGAAGGCCACCTACGAAGGAACTGCAGAACACCCCAGAGCACGGAAAGTAAGATCATTTCCCAGCAACGACGCAAGAAGCAAATTAATGATCATATCGCGGAGCAGAGTTTGAGCGATAGTGAACAACCCCGTTTTAAAGCGCTCAAGATTTCTGCAGTGTGTGGCAAGAGTAATGGACTATCCATTAATGGGCATATCGACGGAGTTCCTTGCAGTATGATCATTGATACAGGAGCTAATGTTACCATAATTCGGAAGGATTTAGCTCAAAAATTTAAGGAAAAACTGATTTGGACGCCATCCTGTGTTACTCTCCAGACTGCGTCCGGCGAGAAAATTGATGTAGAAGGAAAGTTAAATGTGAACATCACCTTTGGAAGTGCCACCTACCATCACACAGCATATGTGGCGGATATTACAGACCCCTGCATACTAGGATTGGACTTTTTAAGGAAATATAATTTTTGCTTAGACTTCAAAAACAACAAACTGTTTTCAGCGTTTGAGGCCATGACTATCGATCCTCAGAAAGGATCTTCACCACGAAACGCCGGCGTGTCTTCTGAAATATCCTGCTCAGGGAGGTGCCGAAATCATACTGAGATCGAAGAGAAACCTGAGACTACCAGCAATTCTCCAGCCCAGATGCTCATCGGTCGTGATCTTCGTCTGCCTTGTGATTTCTTGTTTGACCGCCCTGCAGATGCGCCTTCATCGCCTGAGGAATACATCCAAGATGTCCAGGCTCGGTTTGAAGTGAAGCACCATTCTGCACGAAAGCGAGTCAGCTTGGCGACGAA
>KK120930.1:39696-53187 GCA_000611955.2 Stegodyphus mimosarum
TTGGATAGAATTTAATTTGCTGAAAGTCACTTATTTTAATTATTGCTTATTTTGTTATTATAAAGTAATGTTTATTATAGCACTGATGCTTTAGTTGTAAGTTTGGCTTCCTGTCCAGGGATTGTACTGCCCGGGACGTGCAGTCCTTGGGAAGGGGGCAATGTTACGAATTTCAAATTTATTTGGCTATTTATTTAGAATTGTAATTAGATTTGCTTCATGTTGCCTTAGCAACGCAGACGATTTTTGAAGAGAAAGCTACGTCAAAAAAAAATAACAATAAAAATAAAAGAGCGCGTGCATTTAATGCTTAATAAATAAATATCTCGTAATTACTGTTGCCATCCAAAAAAATCTAGAAAAATCAAGATTGTTCTACTGATAATTAAAAAGCTTATAAAAGCCGAGGTGAAACAGTTCATCTCAGTTAGTTAGTTGTTGTTGTTGCTGTTATACTTGTAGCTGTAAAAAGCGAACTACTGTTTGTTTACTTAATGCTGTATTGATTGTAGCGATTTCGCTATGAGATAGAACTATTTTATCTGTTTTGAACTGAGTTTTTGCTAAACGTTTGAGATATTGTGATATTGTGCGAAGATCTGTGAAGAAATATTTCAGTACTTTAATTCATTTCTTGTGGAAAGAATAAATTTTTGTTAACTTTTTAACAACTTGTGCATTCAATATATAACGAACCCGTATGCACGTAACAATATGTATACATGCATACATAAACATATACGTTCATGCATACATACATACATTCATATTTTAATATGGTACTTGTAACAGAAGAGTACCTTTGTTATTAATTTCTCTGCATGTATTTGACTTTTATACTAAATATTTTCCATCTGAAGTAATCCAGAAATGGATTATTAAATTATTGTTTCCTTGAAATTATAAAAAGAATCTGAATATATTGTTGCATGCATACAGGTATGTAATTTATTGAATGCACAAGTCGAGAAAAAGTTAATAAGATTTATTCTTATCCCAATAAATAAAACAAAATGCTGAAAATTCCTCAGAAATATTCGTGCAATATCGCAATATCTCACAGTAGTTATATTTAAAACTACTAAATACAAACAGAACTCAAATTCAAAATACAGAGAAACTTGGTCCAATTTCATCGCAAATTCTCTACAATCAATAACAGCTCTAAGTAAACAACTACAATTCGCTCAAAATAACTGAGCTGAGATATTTTAATCCGGCTTTTTTAAGCAAGCATGATAATATTCTCGTAAAATCTATTTTCTTGATTTTTCTAGATGGCAAAACAATACAATTACAAGATACCTATTTATTAAATATTAAAAGGCCCACCAGCGGCCGATCAGTAAAGACGCTGAACACTGTTAGTTCGGTCTGAGGTTCGAATCCCGCAAACGGGCTGGCTGCATGGGCGTTTTCGTGGTTTTCCCCATGTGTAACGTGTATATGAGCCAGTTTCCCTTAGAAAGTCCTCCACGAAGGCATCCCTCCCTTTAGGCAGATAGCCCTCATGGGCTTTGCCATAATTGAATAACCTAACCTAACCTATTAAATATTAAATGCACTCACTCTTGTATTTTTACTTTTCTGGTGTAGCTTTTTCTTCAAATAAGTCTCATGCTGCATTGCACGGGGAAATAAAACAATTTTAATTACAATTCTACTAAAAATAGCAAATTAAATACAAAATCCGTAATACTGCCCCCTTAACAAGAACTGCACGTCCCGAGCAGTACAATCCCTGGACAGGAAGCCAAACTTACAACAAAGGATCAATGCAATAACAAACAACATTAACAATAATTACAATAAGTAATATAAAACAAATCAAATACTGAATATAAATCAAATACTAAATTCAAACCGAATACTATCAAATAGTAAATACAGATCAAATGCTATCAGATACTAAATACAAATACTTGTTTTCTATTATGTGGGTAATTTCTTTTTTTATTTCCTCTTGACCTGTTTCAGTCTTTTCTTGAACAGCTTTCATCTCCTCTTTAACGTATTCTTGACCAGCTTTAATCTCTTCTTTAAAGGATGCTTGGCCAGCTTCCATCCTTTCTTGAAGCGCTTTCATCTCCTCTCTAACGGAATCTTGGCCAGCTTAAATCTCTTCTTTAAATGTTGCAAAGGCTGCCATAAATTGCCTTAATTGTTCTTCCATCACTCCTGTAATTGGCATTCAAACCCCACTCCTGGCGCCAAAAATTGTTGCATGCATATGGATTCGTAATGGATTGAATGCACGAGTCTAGAAAAAGTTAATAAGAATAAGATTTATTCTTATCCCAATGAATGAAACAAAATACTCAAAATTCCTCAGAGATATTCATGCAATATCACAATATTTCACAATAGTTATATTTAGAACTACTAAATACAAACTGAACTCGATTTCAAAATAAAGAGAAGGCTAGTCCGATTTCGCTATGAATTCCCTACAATTAATAACAGCACTAAGTAAACAACTACAGTTAACTCAAAACAACTACTGAACTGAGATATTTTAATCCGGCTTTTATAAGCTTTTTAATCAAGCATGATAATATTCTCATAAAATCTATTTTCTCGAATTTTTCTGGATAGCAAAACAGTACAATTACTAGATATCTATTTATTAAATATTAAATGCTTATGCTCTTGTATTTTTATTTTTCTGGCGTAGCTTCAAATAAATCTCGTCCTGCATTGCATGGGGAAATAAAACAATTTTAATTACAGTTCTACTAAAAGTAACAAATTTAATACAAAGTCCATAACAATATTTATGAATTCCTCATTTCAATGATTTATTCAGAATGAAAGCATTCATATTCACCTCTTCTGGGCTAAGATCTTTTTTCTGCCACTAACACAGAATCATTATTATTCGGTAATTATGACATCATTATTGGATAAATATTTTTTCTTCGGTATTTCATTCTCCATTCTGCGGTTTCTGGAACCTATAAATTCAATGTTTATGTTTTGAGAGGCAGTGCGGATTTCAGGTCGGCGGATTTTTGGTATTTGACTGTACTTTCTTATTAATTCTGTAGACAGACACTTTCTAGTTCAGTTAAAAGTTCCATTGTTGAATTCCTGTAATTGCTGTGTTGAGAATTCTAACTTATCAATCGAAATTTTTCCATTTTCAGTAACTTCTCTGTCACTTTCTTCATTATCGGTAGCGGTATTTTTTGGATTTAGAACCATACCACAGATTTCACCATCCATTAATTGATTGATTATTGAGGAGTATTGTCATCACAATGCAAAACTTCTTTTATATCATTTTCATTTATTACCACTTGTTCACATTTCTGTAGAAAGCCTGGGAGTGCACACACTCTTTTCAGTTACACGAGTGTGCGCCGTGTGTCCAAAAGACCTGGCTTGTGTTTTTTGAAGGAAAAACTGTTATTCTCCAGGTAAAAGTGTTACATTTATGCCAAAATTTTATGATCAAACTTGAAAAATACGCGAATTATAAAAATTAAAATTGTGACAGTGTAATATTTTAGGCAATTATTCACAAAATCTTCAAAAATCCCTCATATAGGTGCAAGTTTACCTGATTATTTTCTGACAACGAGAGTTCCTATGCCATCAAAACACAAACATCTTGATAAAAAAAAAAAGAAAGCGTTCATAGGACATAATTTTCTGGAAAATTCCTAAGCCAGTTCTGTCTGTTGCCACTGATCCCACACCTTTACATGAGATGACTTAAGAACACCACAAAAATATAAAAGACCTATAAAATCACGAATTTCAATTAGAGTTGTATACTTTCTTTGGAAGTTCTCAGAAATAGATGCAATATAAATATTTGTATAAGTGACGACTTTCAGCAACATTTGTTCATTTAGTAAAAGTTCCCATGATTCATTTGGAGTGCATATATTTTGCTTTACCAATGTTTCCAGGCAACTTAGTAATAATGTTATGAGCAGGAGTTCTAACATCAGCTTTTCGCTTTTCTTTTGACCGTTGCGAGTTTTTTGTCTTTTCTAATAAAGCAATAAATATCATTCTCATTTTCGTTTTCAGAATCCATCTCGATTTCTGAATCAGTATCATGAGAACTAAAAAATTCATTATCACTTTCATCATCAGTTTCTTCAATGGATTCTTCACCAGTTGATACATCATCTAATAATTTTTCGAAATGTAACATTTCATCCTTACAGGATAAATTCCGCATGTTTACAGCTTTCTGTGCTACCACAAATGAACTACGTTACGGCAATGCAAATAGGCACGCTGTGTCTGAAAGACCCGATCCGATAAAACAAAACTTCAAATAGAATTTCGGACGAAAAACTTCAGAAACGTAAAGAGGATGACCTTGGAGGAGACTACACTGAACCACAACCACTTGGGGGAAAATAGGGGTATTTTTAGAAAGGTTTCTTTAATCGGGCAGGTCCATTGGACCCAGTGCGTGTGCTCGTGGCTTAATTGGAGAATTTCAGCTTTGGTTTGCGATATCCAAAAATCTTCAAATTCTCAGCTATTATCATAAAATTTTAGCTGTCGTTCACTATACATATTTGGCTATGTGTCATGAGATTGGCGACTAAAGCTAAGTTGTTTTGCTAAATTTTATCTTGCATCTGTTGCACACTGAGACGATTAAGCCTGAATTGTATTAGTTTAGTAATTTATTATACTTATGTCTGTTTCTTGTACATGCTTAAGGCTTATATATGTCCTGAACAAATAAATTCCCACATATAATTAAAGGCTTGTTGAGGGCCAATGTAGATATCTTACCATCTTACCTAGTTCTGGGTTTATATGAATGACAAATGAGTTATTCCTAATTCAAATAGCACTGAATGTAATCTTTTGGCCTATGTGCATCATTTAACTCTTTTTTTATCATATGGAAATAAATTTTTGCTAAATTTTTCCCCATCAACGTTTCTTAGCACATTTAACTTAAATCTGTAATTATCGCCAAGCATAATGTCAATGTAAAAAAATTAGGCATCGCTACATGAGTCATTGCTCAAGTTTTCATGTGTTGATAAACATGCGGTGATGAAAGCAAAATATAATAAATAATGTTTGGTTGCCAGGTTGGCTTCAGGGGTATAAGATATTAGTAGGCATAAAATTAAACGCAGGATGTTTCAGTTCGAGATGTATACCAAGCAAATATGCAGCTACAGAGCCAAATTATTGGTCATAAAAATTTATGCTAAAATAATTGGTTCTTCAACAACGAAGTATTTTGTTTAATGCCAAAGTAAAATTAAGAATAGGTACTCCCTACATGTTTTATTATGTGCGGGTGGGGGGGGGAGATTAAAAGCTCATGGGTGAAGCATACCAAAAAATAAATGAATAAATTAAAAATTGTTAGTGACTCCGAGGTCTGGATTTTATGTCATTCTGGATATTGGATGTCCAGGTCTTGGACTTTTTACTGTAATATGAATTTGCAAAGTTTGTTTATAAATTTTTTATGTGATTTTATGGTTTTTAACACTTAGAAAGTACATTTATTGTATTATTGTATACAATATTAAGCATCAAGTAGGTATATTTTATACTATTGTTTTTCATCAACTTTGTTTCTTTCAAATTCAGGTCTCACATGTACAGAAAAAAATTTTATAGAAAAATCTGGTTTTCAGCGTCATGCTGCTAAGCATGGAATAATTGTAGTGGGCCCAGATACAAGTCCTCGTAAGTACGCATTAATTCTTTTTAAAGTTTGATTTGTATTTTGAAAGTGAAAGTAATACAAGGTGAATTAAATGTTCTTCTTTTTTTATAAATCATCGAAATTTGTTTTGTGTGAAAAAAAATTAATGGCTTTCTAATAATTTGAAAAAACTGTGCGAAACAAACACTTTTTTCTCAGAGCTGTGGGTGTTGTTGATTGAAATGATAAATATAAAATGATTTGTAATTAAATGCTACCTTATACGTGATACTAAGCAATAGTATTCCCCAAAATTAAAATAATGTTGTTGTGAATTTATAAAAATAATTTCATATGTCTTTTTTTTTTTAATATATTTTTTCAGATATTCAAATTTACTTTAATTTTCTCACCCCTCCCTCAAAATTCTTCTTAATATTACTTTTGGGTAGATATATAACTAACTCGCAATGCATTTTAAAATTTATTTTCCTAATTTTTTTCCTCCTTGTATTATTATATAATTGTGCGTCTATCTAATTATCCTTAAAAACCCATTTAACTTCTTTTTGTAATTTTTCTTCTTCTGTGTCAATCTCTTAAATGATTTTTTCGACTTCTTTACCTGTATGGCAGATATTAACATTAATTTTATTAGCTCGTCATGTTCATTGTTTTCTATTTGTACATTTTAAAATATTTCTGTAATGTAAAGGTATAACTTGGGAGGTCAGTTTTTTTTTTTAAACATCAATATACAGGTGGTTGTGGGATAGAAGGGGAAGAAGACTCTTGGGATTTTGGTACAGGAGCTGGATTTTATGTGGACGCTACTGAGGAAAAGTGGAAGGCGCATTATCGAATGTATTCATATGTTACTAAAGAGGTATGTAATATCTTCCTATACGTAATATTTTATGTGTATTAAATTACAGATTAATAAATTACATCCATTGGGGAAAATTTATCGTTATCTCTATATCAATGTAAAAGCTGAGAAATTTTTTAAATAAGAAGATATGTAAAGTCACACTATATGCTGCAAAATTGACTAATGAAGAGACAAAAATTGAACAAACTTAGAACATGAAAGTAGGCAATTTTCGAATAGAAAATGCTAAAAAAAAATAAAAAACAATTCAAAAATAAAACAAAAACTGTTCAATAAAAAACATTAAGAGCATGTTGATTCAGATTTTAACTGTATTCCTTTTCCGCTTTGTGTTTTAAATTAGTCTTTTTATGAGATTTTAGTGAATTATGTACCCCAGAGATCCCCAAGTACCAAATAATTAAATTAAAAAAGGTGCAGTTTCCTCAGTTTGTACAGTTTGTTAATATGACAGTATAATATTTTATTAATAGAGCCATACTGTTGTTTACATACAACTAACTCCCTTTTCTCTCTCTTTTTTTTTTTTGCGACAATAAGTTTTCACCATTTATCTCTTCCTTATTATAAATTAAACTGACTTTTGACTCAACTCTGCGTCATGTCATCTTACTTTGGTTAAGGATTATGGGATGCCACTTTCTTAAATTCTGTTAAGAACCATGGGCGAAAAATAAAATTATACAATATGCTTTCCCTTCTTCATCCCCAAACAGAAACAAACTTTTGCTTTTCCCTCAGACAGCAGAAGACTAAAGCCTTTAGATGAAGTGACGAAATGAAATAATAGATCCTGTAGACCATCTATCTGCATACCATTTCAAGTTCAAGGGTAATCATGATAATAGACAACACCAAACATATAAAGGAACAACTTTTTTTCTAAGCTGCTACTTTCCCAACTTGTCACCTGCAATGAATTTAAAAAAAAATTTTCTTTCCTTTTCCCCTCCCAGATTTCCTAATTTTATCAACATGGCAGTTAAGCACAACTAGGCATTTTCTTACAAAAAAAGTGTCAATTTCTTTGCACTGAGCTCCATGATCTCTGAAATGACATTTGATTGACAAAAAGTATCATCTATTTCAGCATGGGGAGTTTAAACAGAAAGTGTTTGGGAAAATTATTTTATCTTGAAACTATTCTTTATTTTTCTGCAGCAACTGCTAATACTGTCACATCTAAATTATCACTTCTTTCAAGGAATCAAAAACACAGCAGTTAGTATTATTTAATCTTCTCTGAAATTGGAATCCTGCATAACATACTGTTCTAGAGATAGGGAGATTTTTTTTTTTTCCTTTAGGGAAATTCTATCAACCATGCACAGAAAACTTAAACACGTAAGTTGCCATTACTCCTATTCAGAAAGTACATGTATAGATCCAGGTTTACATAAACAAATGAATAACTAATAAAGGTGCAATAAAGGAAAATATACTATCAACTGTTTTAATAATAAGTGTGCTTTCTGGTTATCCACACTTCCAATTAAATTCCACTTCCAGAAAATATGTTAAAAACAAGCATTTGTTATAATTGCTTATTTTTAACATATTTTCAGGTATGCATATGATAATAAATAACTCACATATACCCATAGCACATAGGTGTGCAAGCATATGTATCTTGATCATATGTGTATTTACATGCTTTATAATTTTAATGGACATTCCTCTAAACAGAGTGTTTGTGTGGTCCTTAAAAATCCATAGTCTTTTTGGAAAAAATTTTTGGTCCTTAAAAGTCCTTAATTTTGACTAAAATCGGCAGAAGGTCCTGACATTTACATGTTTTTTACGACTGCCATTGGGAGTGTGAATTAATATTTTGGAAGAATATATTTTGGCGATCCATTGATAAATATGTATTTGATGGGTTTAACGTTTGAAATTCTTTATGTACCAGATACTTCAGTTTTAGCCACGGGGCAGTACCTCGATTGAAACATGAATATTTTGAAATTATGTTTTTTTTTGGGGGAAGGAAGAGTTCATATAATATTATATTAAAAAAGTGCTTCCCTTTCTTGAAATAGATCTTTTATTATGTGGCGCTAAATTTGACGACTTAAAAAATTTTAGTGGAGTTAAGTCTGGTGAATGTGAAGCCCAAAGCCGCTGAGAGTGAGGGCCAATCCACCTATTAGGAAAAGTTTTATTAAGATAATTATGCACAATGATGCCAAAATGGGGAGGTGCCCTATCCTGTTGTTGGACAACAGTGTCAATAATGCCATCTGATACGAGCTGTGGCTCAAGATATTGTTGCAACATATCGAGATAAATTTTTTCAGTGATGGTCCTCTCTGCAAATATGAAAGGTCTACAGAGCTTAGTTATTCTTATCAACGTTTTGGCTATTTCAAGATCAGTTTATATACAAAATTTTTTATTTAGAGCAAATTTTTTAACAATTTTTTACAAAAATAATAACATTGGTAAATATCATAAAAATAATAGTATATTAACATTATAATAAAACATTTTAATTTTCTGTCTTAGTTTAAAGTGCAATTACTTTTCATTTTTATGCATAGGAATATTTTGATTTTGAAAAATAAATAAAATAATAAATGCTGTAAAGCACAGTTTTATTCACAAATGCTGCAAAGCACATTTGTGAATAAAACAAGAAAAGCTAATTAATTTCATTTGTCTTTTATTTTTTTCATAAGAGTTTTTTCCCATGTAATTGTGTCAGAATATTTAAATGTGTATTTTGAGAATTACCTTTGCACTTTTCTTTCTTTCTTTTTTTTTTTTTTTTTTATTTTTTTTTCAAAAATTAATCTAGCTCTGTGCTTTTATAGAGTTGGTAGGGATTTTAGACTTATGATCTCAGAACGTTTAGAAGAATTTAAAGGCAAGATTTATAGATCTACAATTTCAGAAAAATATCAAATGAAAATTGTCTTTATGATATTAACACATAGTGGATATGTTTCATAGAAAATTTTTCATGAATTTTGAAGAATTCTTGGAATTCTAGAAGAATTCTTAGAAGATCCATGAAAACAACGATTTGAATCATCTCCTTGTTATCCCAGAAGTTTGTCTTCCCTTTATTTTATCTTTCCACTACACACAAGCATTGAACCAAGCAAAGAAATTAAAAACCAATAGTTTATTAGAAAATTCATCTTATTTGTCTGAGTGCATCAAACATACCTCAGTGCTTGGCATAAATTCTAAGATTTTAGCCATCCCTAGATTTTGTTGCTCGATGCTTCACTAAATTTAAAAAATTTTGTGTAGAAATAGAAATTGCAATTGTAATGTAAATCTGTTTTGACTAAGAATATTTAATTACATAATTTAATTATTTTTAACTGTTTACCCTTAAAAGTTATATCTACATGTTAAGGTAAGTTATTGTCTTTCCATACCCTTATTGTGGAAGTAAAATACAATGGTAAAATATGAAAATTAACATAACACTTTATTCCTTACAAAAAATGAGACTTAAAGTAATGCAAAAGAATCTATCACCTCTGGTGTTTCGACAGCTTTCACGAAATGGGTTACCATCTTTACATGGTATACAGATTTGAAAGCCAAACAGGAATCAGTTATCACTCAGATTGGCAAAAGAGACATTTGCTTTCAAATTCTGTGTATATACAAAATATATTTTGTAATTATTTTAATAGTGTTGGTTCAATACCTTGGCAAACTGGCATGCCTTTATTACATTAATTGTTACTTTTAAATTCTATATTTTTTTTACTCCGATTCTTGTAATGATGTGTTGTATATATTTTTGTAAATACTTTTACATTGTATATTCAGTGGTTTGTCATTATTTCTGATTTTATTATTGTAAACAATATTTTTGTATCCATATATTTATTTAATAACTTTTACGTACACAATATAATGTCATTTACAGATATATGTTTTGTGATAAGTGAAAAATATTTATTTTATCCCCAAAATATTAAATATTTCATAAAAGTTACTTGCTCAGTTTCTTCCCAAGTAAATTACAAGTGCAAAGGTTGGATGCAACAGGATGAATTTTAATGACTAGCCTAATGCACAAAATGCACTTATAATAACTGAAAATAATTATTTTTCAAATGTGTATCCCATATCCATGATAATGTGCAGAAAACTGATAGCTACAGTTGCTGCCAATTACATAATTCATATAACATAATCATTATATGAATTAGAAGTAACTTCAAATGAACTTTTTGGCAATGTTCATTTTTGTATTCAAACATATGTATACACACACATCTAATAAGTCATATATTTATTTACATACACATACAGAGAGAGAGAGAGATGTAATGGTTTAGAAGTTGTTGATGTATGTTTGTTAGTGTTGATGCAATAAGTAAGATTTATATTAATGAATGTATATACAAATGTTTTTCTTCATAATAACAAATCTATAAATTTCCAGTGTTTCAACATGTAGCATTTATAATAAAAATATAGTTCTCGATGTATTTGTAATCTAAAAAGCATTTCAGTAATAATATGAAGATAATAGCATACAAATTTAATGTGTATCCTCATTATTACTTAATCTATGTTTTAATAAATATATATAATAGCTGATTTTAACATAATCGCTGATTATGCACTTTCAATTTAAAAGTAATTAGCAGAAAAGTAAAGTCGCGCATATACAAACATATTTTTAAAAATTATTCACCTTAATAAAAAAATTCTATTATATAACAATAACATTCTTTTCATATGATCAGCACGAAATATGACAAATTTGGCAAACTTTTGGCGACGAATAATTTATAAACAAATTGTCAGAAATAGCACGTCATAAAATATTGTCTACTCTGAAATTTCCATGTTTATAAATTTAATGAATATATAAACATTTAAAAATGACTTTGACAGTTATACTACAACAAAACAGCAGTATACGGCTTTTTCTATATTTCTTCAATTAAATCAGCTTCTATTTTCACCGTCCATGATTTCACAATGAGAACTATCACCCTATTGAAAATTACCTGTGATCTTTCAGAAGCAGAACTTTCATCTGATTGGTTGATCTCTACGTGGAACACGCCCCAGACGAAACATTTTCAGGGAAGTTTCAAAATGTTTCGCATAGCCGGCTGCTACATGAAACATTTCTCGGAAACATCCCGTTTAAACCAGTGCTACTAGAATCTCGTTTCTCGGAAATGTGGCGCCTAGCTGCACGTGTCACTAGAAGTGATACCCCTTAAGGAAGCAGTTAGAGGCAACAACCAAGCTTCTGAGTCATGCTGATTATTATTTTGCTTCTCAGGTTAACTTATGCTAGACATAAAATCTGCATAAACCTTTGGACCAGGCGAGTACATGATGAAATGAAGCTTGAAAAAAAAAAAAAAAATAAAAAAAAAAAAAAAAAAGAATCGGTCTAAAGCTAACTGTTAGTAAAATTTAAATAAAAAGTCACTGATCTTTTTTAAAATATATGGGACTATTATAAGGGTCAAATATAAGTGTTTTAATAAATTTCACAATTTAATGCTAATTACTTGAAAAGATTGTGAAGGTGATGTTATTCTTGAATTTGTTTCATAATTCAAGCTAAATGTAGTTCAAGTTAAATATTAGATGTAATATAATTCAAGTTAAATATTAGATTAGATTTAATAATAATGCATCTTACTTATAGATTATCTTATTCAAACAAAATAAAAAAGTGATATATTAAAAAAAATGAGGTTCAGGTATAGATAATTGCTTTATTTTATTCAGTTCATATTTGCTGATAGGTCCTTAATTTCCACATACAGAAATGTGTACAACCCTGTAAACAGTACACATCAGCTGTAAAAATGTAAATATTAACTGTTTAGATTTTGTTTTTGTATCATAAAATTTCTTGTTTTGTATCATAAAATGCTTCTTATCATTATTATTTATGAATAGTGTTGCATTAAGTTCTTCATTATACAAAAATGTAATGTTAAGGGATCAAGATGTGTCAGGTAATAAGTCTTGCCTGACACATTTTGATCACTTTATGCCAGATACTCCGATAATCAATGATTTTCTCCCCCATAATAGGTGAACTTATTTTTATTTATAATATATTTAAAGGAAAAATTAAACCAATTATATATAATATTGGTGTAAATATTTTGAGGCAGCTATCTGTTTTAATCACAATTTAGTTGCTCGTCTTCGTGCAGAAGTTTTTTGTCATTACTCGAAATTCAGACTATTGCCAGATTTCAATGAGAGAAAAATACAAAGAAAAGGGAAAGATGCCTGCCATCTAGTGGCAAGAATGGGTCAAATAAATGTTTTTTTCTATTTAAAAGTCAGTAGTGAGTTGGGTGACTTTTTTTTGTGTGTGGCTGTGGGTAATCAGAAAGTACCAAGGGTTTTAAAATTTAAATTTTAGAACTTTTACAGCAGCATTACCATCAATATGTTATTATGAATGATTATTCCCATTGGTGTATTCTAATAAGAGCTGCCTTGCAAATGAAGCTGTATATTTATATATACAGTATAATGTGCGAGATCTAGAATCATTGGAAGCTTAAAAAGAGGGTTTTTTTTTTTTTTTCCTGAATCAGCACCACATGAAATTAAAATGTTATTAGAAACCAAAATATTTTCTGAGTTTAAAAATCATTCTACGGATATCCCCTTTCCATTAACTGATTGATGATTGAGGCATTGTTATTGCAAAGACTTCAATTAGACTTCATCATCATTTAGCATTTCATTTTACATTCTGTTAATCAGAAAATTTCATGTCTTCTTGTGATATTTGAAAAGCACATTCCCAGTGTTCATCATTATCATGAAATTAGGTAACTGGGTATGTATTATAACAAGCATTTTTAAAGATGTCTCATAGATAGTCATATTGCATTTGTTTTTGCAAAACTACTCTGCACTTCAGTGCATGCAAAATTCCAATATCTATTGGCTGATTGACAGATGTACTATTTTTGGGGAAAGA
>KK120930.1:53250-88167 GCA_000611955.2 Stegodyphus mimosarum
AGACGTTATAAAGCTGAAATTTTGATCTAGCTTTTAGATTACTCCAAATATTGGATGTCCAGATTTTGGGACTTTGTATTGTGCATATCAAAAGATTGTAAAATGAAACTGCAGAATAAATTATTTATTATAAGTAATACAAGCAAGGTAAATTTTATTAATTCTAAATATTTTTTTAAATTTTTTCTCATTTTTGAAGTTTTCTGTTAAAAATGTTGTAAAGATTTATGTAATTTTAATGTATCAATAACTGAGTAATAAAAATTATATTTTATTGTATTACACATAAGAGATTCAGGATTAATAAAAGACTGTTTCCCTCAATTATGTTCTAGTTAGTAAAATAATTGTGAGGATGGGCACTGTAATATGTTGAAAAAACTTAGTTTATTATTGTTGTTATTTGATTGATCTTTACATAAAGAAAAAAAATTCAAACTTATTGTTTACTTTTCTGCTGACATAAAAACTTTTCATCTTTAAATTATGTGTCAATTTGTGTCATCTAGAATTGCATTTAAAGGCCAACAGAAAGATATCCAGTACTCTTCTGTTACCGGGACTGGATTCTAAAACGTATATATATGTATGCCCGTGTGTGTATACATACATTTACCAGGGTTGCCACTCAAACACGAGAATGAAATTCCATGACTTTTCTAGGTTTTCTAGGTGTGTTTTAAGAAAATTCCATTCTATCCGTGTAGTGCACGTTGGCTGTGCCGAGCGGTAAATTAATTCTGGTACCACTTGATTGCCAGTTGCATAATCTCCAAAGTTTTGCTATTATAACTATAATTGGAGTTGTTTTCTCCACTAAAGATTGAGATTAGAATCTTCCCAATCTGCATTAAAAAATGTCTTTATTTTTCAGACATTTTGCAGCTATACAAAAGAAATATATTTAATATTTTAAAATAAATTCAGGTATTTTATATTTATTTAGCAGCATACATAAGCAAAAAATATGTGCATAAATTTCGTAATGGTATGCCATCATTCTGATATAGTGAGTTTCAGGAGTATGGCAGAGAAAATTACCTGAAATCTGAAAGTATGTATTAACTAATAATAAATAAATTTAGAAGGAAGAAGCTGCATTAAATTATATGAATAACATTAAAATAAAGTTAATTACTTAAAGATTAAAAACTGAATTAGAATAATCAGTGATGTTTTGGCCAATATAATATTATTAAATGGTTAGCCTAGGTGACTGATTAATATTTATTTTACTACAAAATGATAAAAAGGCATTTATTAAAAAAAAGAAAAAAGGTTTAAAGGATTTTGTGGTAAAATCGTAGTATATGGTACAGCCATGGCACAATTTTGAAAATTGCCACAACACCAAAAAGGTCCGTTTACTGCTCATTATAACGTCACCAAATTCCGTGTGTACCATATGCTAGGATTAAACTGATTTCGTTTTATATGAGAACTGGAAGGTATTTCCTTTCATTCAACATGCACTACATATGCGAATTTCTTGATTCTCAAGATTATTGGAGACTTTCTTTGCCTTTCTAAAAGACAATTTGATTGGAGCTGTGAAAATTGGCTCTATACCAGCTGCCCGAATGATGCTCATGCGATATATAATTTGCCAAGAAAGTGATCACTTCCAAAGTTGGTGTAAAAATCGCTATTTTGGGGATTGCCATATGAAATTCCCTGACTGTTCCAGATTTTGACTAAAATATTTTTCAGGTTTTCCAGGTAGTGTGACAACCCTGATTTCCATATATACATGCACACATCCATCCATCCATCCATCCATCCATACATGTGCACATACATATGTTTACATACTGAATCTGGTTCTGATAACAGAACAGTACCAGATATCCAATCTATCAATCAAGTAGAATTCAAGGAATTTTTATTCCAGACATTCAATCTGATAACTTATAAAAATCATATTTATTTAAATTACCTCTCCTAGAGGATTTTTATTTCATAAACTTACCCCTTATGTATATTTTAACAGCTTCCAGACCTAATTGAGAAAGAATTTCCAACAAATGGGAAAATATCGATATCTGGCCACAGGTAATTTTTAAGCAGATCCTTTTTTATTTAATTTTAATATTAATGTAATAAAAATTGATCAATAAAATATGTTAAAATATTTGATGAAATTGATAAAAATAAGTATGTCCAGTACTTAGAACTTGGATATTCAGTTGAATCAATTCACGTATGGTTCACACTGAAGCATATTAAGACATCAGTATAAACATGACTTGGCAGATTATGGCATGACTTTTAGTATCAGTACGAACAGGACTTGGCAGGTTAAGGCATGACTTTTCACTTCATCCTGTGGGAGATGAGAGAAACATAAAGACTTAGTAAGAACTTTATACAAAAATCAGTGTAAAGTTCTTTATTGAGTGAAGCTTAACATACAATTGTTAGACACAAAATAATTATTATAATTTTTTTCATAAATACAATAAATTTTAAATAATACAAGTTCATTTCATTTTACCCTGCTGGCAGTAAAATTGTTACACATGCAACAAGTATCAGATCTGCATGAAAAGTACTACATCGTAGAATATGCAAATAATTAGCGTTGCAGCACATGCACACAAAGCAAGTGTGTGTAAACTATTAACATTGTGTATAAATGAGAAGATTACACAATGGATTTCTCATTTGAAAATTGCATTTGAATGTTGGTTGTTTGTGTAAAAAGAAACTTCTACCATCATGTGTTGAAATTTGAACATTGCAAAATTGGGACTGCAGTTTGATGTTCCATAACATTGCTACTTGTATTGGTCAGGATCCCATGATTGTCAGGCAGATTGATGGGTCCAGGAGGACCATACTGAGCACCATACCTGAAAGAAGAGACATGTTCTCCTCTCGACCTTGCAAGATTGTAAAGCCACATTATGTACTCTGGGTTAAGAAACCGGCTCGTGGGCAGGACAACAAGTGTGTGCATAGATAGTGCAGTGCTGTCTGCAGCATCATGGACTATCAGCACTGTTTTCCTTGATGTTGCATTAGAAACAAGTATGGCGAATAATGACATTGGACACGGAAGTGGCACCATGTTATCTTCTCGGATGAATTCCAGTACGTGTATTCGGGCAGTCAAAAAGATAAATTATGGGCAAGTTCTTTGGAGTTTTCTATATCTGCATAAAAATAAATACTGTAAAATGCCAATAATATGTGATTGTTTAATAAGTGAATGCAATAAAAAAAACTCAGTTTTTAGGAAATTCAACCTGGCTTTTTTTCTAAAAGTATAAAAGTAATTTTTTTTAACAAAAATACTATAACATTTTTTGATTGAAGATTTTTTATTATTATTAAAGTTAATTTGTATTTCCTGTGCATGTGTTTTTCCTTTAAAAAAAGTATGAATTGTAAATCTCTGCAATATTTGATTGTAGATTAATCATTATTTTTGGATGTACATTCTATTGTCTTTTTTAATTAATTTTGAGTTTATGTGAATATGTTTAAGTTTTAGTGGTTATGTTTTGAGTTTGTTTTATATATCCATAACCTTTTTGGATGGTGAGCTTCAATTCCAGTACACTTTGTCGGGAATTTGTGTACATTCTGTACAGCGAGCAAATTTATTTTCATTGATGGCAAATAGGGATAGATTCTTAAAAATAGCACTTCTATAGATTTTTCTGGCATTAAAAGTAAAGTTTTAAAGAAAAGAGAATTTTCTTTTAATAAATTCTAAATAATAGGGTAAAAATTTATAAACTATTTACAGTATTCTTAATCCTGCACATGCACAGGTTGTTATAGCAGAATTAGTGTATTCAATGTATGGTAATGATACTGCTGGAACTTATGTACAGAGTCTATTTATTAATTTATTAAACTATTTTATGTACTTATTCTTTTATTTTGATAGCATAAAAAAAATTTTTGAAAGCAGTTTTTCTGGTGGATATACAATTTTTCATGTAAAATATTTTGGTGCATTTTTACAAGATTTTTTTTGCCCTTAAAAAAAAATCCCTATCCTTCATACTTTTTCCTGTACTGTAGCTCCCCTCATACTGATATTACTTTCTTTGTAGAAATATATTAAAAACTACAATAATTTTGAAAGAAAAATATTTTATTCAAATTCTGGTTAAATAATTCTTAAGGTATAAATAATTTCATTAATTATTTATGTGTAAAAAATGTAAATTAGCATGTAAGGTAGCATAATGGGAGTATTAAGAACAAGTACCCTAAGATAATTGAGTAAAAAAACTTACATACAGAAATGAAGAAAAATTATTAGTAGTTTTTGGTAGAAAAATATCATGTGATGGTAGATTGTCTCTCACATTCCATTGTCATGCAGCTTTATCCTGTAGACAACGGAGGAACAAAATGTCCATACCAGATGCATCTAGCACCTCCATATAACAGAGCATTCCTTCAACAGCCTTCAGTCCTTCACTATGGGTCATCACTTTAGCTTTCCTGTTGTCTTCAATCTCTTCATTTTCTGATTCATCTTAATTTTTATCCACAATGTCATTCACTAGTGTAACTATTTCTGCATGTCCTAAAATTTCATAATTTTCATCTTATTACATCCTTTCTTCAATATAACCATTACTAACTTCTTCGCAGCCTGGAATTTTCTTAAGTAAGTCAACTATTTCACAATTTTCTGTCTCTTCTCTGCAAACGGCAAAAATTGCAGAAAAAGAACACTAGTACCTTTGAACAGAACAGGAAAGACACACACGTATATAATAATTATATGTACTGTATACAATATTTGCTCTGTTTGGCCTAGAGATATCTTTAAAATGTTGTCAAGATAATCAGGAGTCTTTGAATTCTACTCTCTTCATAAACTAAAACTAATATTTAACAGCTGAACAAAAGGCCGATTACATTTCCCCCTGAAACTCTGAAATTGCCTCGATTGAGAACCCCAAGTATCCAATATTTCACAATAATAAAATTTGTGATTGAAAGTATTATTTATTTGCTTAAATTAAGTAATGTGCAATTAATTTTTATGATCAATTGCACTGGTTTTGTTCTTCTGTAGCATGGGTGGACATGGAGCTTTAATATGTGCTTTGAAAAATCCCACTAAGTACACTAGTGTGTCTGCTTTTGCTCCAGTCAGTAATCCTATGGAATGTCCTTGGGGGCAGAAAGCTTTTACTGGCTATTTAGGGGCAAACCGAGATACTTGGTCAAAATATGATGCCACCGTATTAGCCAAAAATTATGATGGACCGGAAAAGACCATACTCATTGACCAGGTAAGTTTTTTAAACTACCTATGATCATATTTTATTGTACATTGCATAATATAAAGGGAAATATATTCTGATACATCTAAAAAGAGATCCTATGGAATTTGAATTAATTTTGTGTTTTTATTATATTTTTCTCTACTGTGATTTTCTTCACTTAAAACATTTTATTATTTGATTTGAAATTATTTTAAAAGTAACTTTTATGTATATATCTGGAGATTAAATTTTTATACATATATATATACAGATTTTTAATTTATCTGTTTTATTTTCTCATTTCTGATAGGTGTATATGATGTATATATTTTTGTTTCTTCATCTTTTTATAATATATGCATCTATATTTTTTTCTGTTAAACATGTATATACTCGTTGTTTCAAAACTCCACATATAAACTCTGAAGGGAGGTAGGAAACATCAGTATGAACCAATTCACATATGGCTCACACTGCATGTTAAGACATCAGTGTGAACATGACTTGGCAGTAGTATCAGTACAAACATGACTTGGCAGTTTAAGGCATGACTTGAGTGGGTTGGTGACATCAGGTTAAGGCATGACTTGGCACTTCATCTGTGGGAGATGAGAGAAACATAAAGACTTAGTAAGAAATTTATACAGAAATCAGTGTAAAGTTCTTTATTGAGTGAAGCTTAACATACAATTGTTAGACACAAAATGCTGTTTCAAAAGAGGCGTTCAGAATTCTGATCATTCACGATGATGCATATTTGATACAGATGCCTAATGGATTGCCTATCATTTTCAGAGACACATGAAAGTTTCACAGATATTAGTAGCAGTGATGGGAATTTGTACTAAAGTTTCATGTCAAAAGTAATGAGCCTTTCATACACAATGGCCTTGAAACTCCCTCACATGAGGAAATCATTGACTGAAGTCAGGTGAATATGGGAGTTATATAACTGGTCCATGCTATCCAATTCATTGATTTCCAAATTTTTTATTCATATGTTCTTTCTTAATAATGGTGTAATGGGCTGAAACCTTCTATGACGGAAATATAGTTGAAAGCACACAGCCCTGGGAACATCATTTAGGAAATCAGCAGAATTTAAATTAGAAAAATGCAGTATTTCCAAACATCTAGTTTTAGTGATAATGGCTATGAGTTGGTTAAACCTATGATATCTACTTTATACATTAATAGCAAAGTAATATTATGCAGCATATGATCAAATTGAGTGTGGGTTTTCCTAGGCCAGCATGTGCATATTGTGGAGATTGAAAACACCTTCATGAGAAAAAGATGTATGGAAATGAATGTTGGGAAGATCAGATCACGTGCGCTTTGATGCAGAAACCACTTTGCAAATACCATACTTTGTGGATAATCTTCCATTTGCAGTGACTAAACTCATTGTGAACAAAATTCTCTGACTTGAAAAGTCCCATTCTCTGGCTTGAAATGCTTATATTGCAGTGGCAACCACACACATGCTTATGCTTGGATTATTGTGCATAGCACGTAATACTCCTCTTCCATGGTGGGAATTCAGGGAGATCAATAGCCACCTGCTTTTCTGCATCCTAATTTTAAAGAATCCCATGCTCATACAGATTCTGGGGCAGATGCACAAACATTTGGTGCTGTGGGACATTTTTACAGTGGCTCTTCTATTACCTTCAGCTAACTGCATGTCCACCAACTCACTAATCATAAAATATGGCATATTTTTCATGTGATGCCAGAAGCTTCAGTGAGGATGCCCTAGGTGCCAACCTAGAGTACTGGCATATTACAGATACTGAAATACACTGATACAGAAATACACTGACAGAAATGATGTTCCAATGATGCATATGGTATTTCTCGTCTTGCTGTTTTATGTGAGTATGGTTCAAGTTGATGTTGTCTACCTCCTCTCTATGTATGTGGAGTTTTGAGACACTTCATACGTATTTATTAACTGCTTATATTATTATCATAGCTTGTATTGTAACTTAACTCAGTTGTACATGTGTGAAATACTGTGAAAGAAATGGTTTAAGATTTAATTTATGGAAAACCTTAAAACCAGACTATTTTTGTGAAGAGCATATTTGTTTATTTTTCAGTCATCCTTTTAGACTTGGTTCCTGAGTCTGAGTTGACTGGCTGATCTGTAAATAATTCTGTTTCATCAAATTGACATCTGAGAATCTAAGTGCTAATCTAATCTATATCCTTTTGCCCATGCTGAAAAATACCAGTTGGAGATATATAACATGTTCAGAAAACTGATTGGGATATGTGTTTTTAAATATGAAATAGCTAAATATTAGTATTTTTATTTGTGGCAAGAGCAGATTTATGCTTATTTCAATTGGGACAATTTATCACATTAATCAATGAAAACATTTACTTTTAAAAATAGCAGAAATAGTCTTCAGTTTCTTTTAAAATATAGTTTATGAGATATAACAATGGATACAAAATTAGTTAACAGCATGAAAATTGTTTTTGGTACACCAATATGTAAAATATTATAAATTGAAGCTTATTCATCTTGTTGAAATAAGAGAAGCATTGGTTAGGACCTACATATTCCATTGGGCCTGTTTGTCGTTATGCAAACTGTATTTCTGTCGTTGAACCAAGGAGCGACACAGACGCAAATTTGTTAGGGTTTTTAAGCATGCGTTTGGCACCTCAAACTGCTGGGAATTACTGGAGTTCCAATGATGCAGAGGTTCTTCTGAGTTGTGCTTCTGAATCAAGAGGTTTGTCATTTTCTGTTGCCATTCCGCAGCCAGCGTGATGTTTGAAGGCCAATAAAGAGATTTGGTCAACATTATGACTCTGAAGTTTTTTGAGTTCAACTGAGGTAATCGCAAGTCACATTACAGTTCTTTTTTAATGAACAATGGAATATACGTAGTTTTTGGTCTGTCCATCACATAGGTGCAATAAAATTGGTGAGTCAGTGTATTTCTGTATCTTTCTTATTAGATAATGGAATTTACTACACTTAAGATGAAAAAGTGTGTAGCTAAAGCTAACTAAATTAAAAGAGAAAATTACACTAAGTTATGACTCCGCTGATTATGCTCAGTTAAGAACTTTTTAAATCCAGATTAAGTAATGTAATGACTGAAATTTCAGAAATGTTTAGTAACATTTTTGTAGTTTGTGAAGAGAAAGATATTGACGTGTTTATTGAAGAACAAGACTACATTCAAGATACTAGTGATCAGTTATTTTTAACGTTAACCAGAGTTAATATTGAGAATGTTAAAGATACCAGTGTGGATGCTAAATCTTGTGAAATAGCGATTATTCGCTTACCTAAGCGAACTCTTCCCATATTTAGTTGTAGTGCTGAAGAATGGTTATCATTTTTTTATTTATTTAAAACGGCGATAGTGGATAATGACAGGTTATCAGGTGCGCAAGAACTACAATATTTAAAAGATTCCTTAAAGGGAGATGCTTTAAGGATTATTCAAGCTTTAACTATTGGTGATAGAAATTTTGAAATTGCATGGAAATTACTTTGTCAAAGATTTTCACATAAGAGAGAATTACTTTCATCATTATTAAAGAAAATCTTTTTATCAAATTTACAAGTTGAAAATCCTAGTCAGTCATAAGCGTTGGTAGACACCGCAAGAGAATATCGTTTGAAAATTTGGGATTCAAAGTGAAACAGTTCATGGATACTATTTTAATGATAATAGTACAATTTAAATTAGATTCTTTTTCGAGAGGATGGTGGGAAAGAACAAACCATGAAGAAATACCAACCCTTAATGGCCTGTTAGAATTCTTAAAATCTCATGAGAGGTAAGCAACAAAGCATTAAAAAGCGAACTGTGAGTAACCAATTAACTTCATTGGCTTCAGAGATTCACATGCAGTGTGCATATTGTAAAGCCGATTTTCAGTATTGAAGTGTAATGAGTTTTTAAATCTGAATGTTCAGGAGCGTGTTAATTTTGTCAAGAAAAAAATTTGTTTTAATTGCTTAGTTTCAGATCATACTTTCAAGTGTAGAAGCTTTCGCAAATGTAAAAAATGCTTTAAAAATCATCCCACATTACAGCATTTCAAAAGAGTTCAAAATGAGCCAAAAGCACGCAAAGGAGCGACAAACAGTTTGAAAAATTATCTGTGACGGCTAAGCCAATTTTTCCCAGGCCAGATTCTCATACTCAGTTGGCCAAGTCAGGGTAGAATTTGACGGGTTCTAATTCAGTAATTAAATCTTTTATATCAGACTTTAATTTTCAACTTGAAGTTTTATAATGCACGTTGTGATTAAAGTGTTAGATTCATCTGGTGAATACCAGTTGTGCAGTGCCCTCCTTGGTCCTGGCAGTCAAGCAAGCCTGATTTCAGAAGATTGTGTACAAAAGCTAGGGAAAGTGCCAAGAAGAAATGCCGAAGTTTTTATTTCGTGTTTAGGGTTATTGGATATGAAAACTAATGGAATTGCGAAAATAAATTTCGCCCGCATTTTTCAGTGAAAGTGTTGTTTACAGCAGCAGTATTTATTATTAATAGAAGTAATGAAACATTGTCACATTTTACATTAAATAGGAAGTACATTGAGGAATATAATTATTTAATGTTAGTGCATCCAACATTCTACAAGAGTAGGCCTGTTGATATACTTTTAGGTATAAAAGTCTATTGCCTATAAACCCTTTCTCAAATTCTGCAGGGATAATGCGTATAAGCAGAAGGCTCAGAAACACTACAGTTTCAAATATTCAGAAACATCCTATGATTTTACCTAAGAATCATACTATTATGTGTTTAATTATTAAACATTATCATGAAACGTATCTTCACGCAGGTTCCCAACTACTTGTTTCTGTCATACGGCATAGATTTTGGATTGCGAGTGCTAGAGGTAATATTTAGAAAGTGTGTAAACCAGTGTGTTATCTGCCGTAGATTTAGAGTTCAAAATGCAACTCAGCTATTAGCAGATTTACCTGCTGCAAGAGTTACTCAAAGTATAGCTTTTTCTCGTGTAGAGATCTTGCAGGACCATTTAACGTCAAATATCGATCTGGTAGAGGAGTGTGTGCTTTAAGTGCTGTGTATGTCTATGTGTTTATTTTACTACCAGAGCAATACATTTAGAATTAGTTGGAGATCTTTCCACAAAATCATTCCTTGCAACACTTAAGAGGTTTATAGCATGTAGAGGCAAACCGTGTGAAATTCATAGTGATTGTGCAATCAACTTTGTAGGAGCTAATAAAGAATTAAAGAGAACCTTTTCAGCCGTTCAATATGATGAACAGTTTCACAGTTATATTTCTTCAGAGAATATTGAGTAGTTATTTAATCCACCCTCTGCACTCATTTTGGAGGACTTTGGTAAGTGGGGATCAAGTCCATGAAACATCACTTAAAAAGATGTTTAGGAACACTTATTTTAACATTCAAGGAATTTTTGACATCAATAACCCAAATTGAACACTCTCTTAATTCTAGGCCTTTGGTACCAGTTTCAAGTGATTGCAACGGCCTGGAGGCCATAACACCAGGACATTTCTTAACAGAAGTGGCTTTAAGCACTATTTCAGAACCTAATCAAATTCAAGAAACCATAAGTTGCAGTGATCATTGGAGAAATGTGCAAGGGCTATTCAAACACTTCTGGAAGAGATGAAATAGTGAGTATTTATCAAGGTTACAGCAAAAACCTAAATGGTGCAAGTTTCAGCGAGATCTGAAAATCGGTGATATGGTCCTCATTAAGAATGAAAATCTACCTCCACTGCTATGGAAATTAGGTAGAATTGTTAAAGTGTACCCTGGTCTGAACAGCAAAGTTTGAGTAGTGAGTTTACACGTGTCCAGTGGTGAAATTAAGAGACCTATTTTTCAGGTCTATTGAGTTTTGATAATTTACAGTTTATTGTTTCAACCCCCCTTGGAACTTAGAGGCTGGGGGATAATGTTTGTAATTATGCAAATTGTATTTCTGTCGTTGAACTGAGGAGCGGCACAGATGCAAATTTGTTAGGGTTTTTAAGCATGCGTTTGGCACTTCAAGCTGCTGGGAATTACTGGAGTTCAACAATGCAGAAGTTCTTCCAAGTTGCGCTTCTGAATCGAGATGTTTGCCATGTTCTGTTGCCATTCCTCAGCCAATGGGATGTTTGAAGACTAATAAAGAGGTTCAGTGAACATTATGACTCTTAAGTTTCTTAAGTTCAACTGAGGTAATCGCAAGTCACATGACAGTCCACTTTTAATGAACAACAGAATATACGGGGCCCAAAAGAGTTATGAGCATAAAAATTACTTTTAACCATCTGACCAGCAGAGGATTTTGCTTAGGAAGCCCAAATTTCCCAAAGCTGCTTTGAGAAAAAGGTATTTTCTTGATTTTTGCGCCAAAATGCCCTTGGTACTTTATACTTTGATTTATATACTTTTAATATATTGCCTTAATTTCTTGAACATATTTCAAGATGCACACATACATACATATATTATATATATATATATATATATATGTTTCTAAAAATGTTACAAAAAATATTCTAGGCTGTATGTATTATAGCTTGCCAATCAGATCCTTAAAGTTATTTTGCTAATGGATATAGATTTTTTGTTTTACATAAAGTACTCCGATACATTTTTTCAAGAGTTCTTTGTCTCTTCAAAAAATTTGTCTACTTTTTATTCCCATTTTTTACTCTTGTACTCACAGTATCATCATTCTTATTATAATTTTTGTAGGTGATTGTATATCAAATATGTAATAGTTTTGTACTCTTGATTACTACTAATAATAATGCTTTCTAAGATTTTAAAGTAATTCTTTGTAATATTCGTAAAATATGAGTATGTTCTGATTAGCTATTTATGAGCAAACAATTTGAATTCAATTTAAAAACATAGATGTAAACAAGTCTTAGAAAGACAAGACCTGTAATTCACAAAATTCACAAATCTGCAGAATCCTTGATTCAAAGCCTGCAGATTATTGAAATTCTGTGGTATTACGTAACTGAGTGTAAATTAGACATATGTTTTTTATTCTCTGACTTGATGTGTATTTAAATATAAACACTTATATATTCATAGCAAAATTTGAAAAGTATATATGCATTTATTTAGTATTATATATACTAAAATTATTATCTGTTATGCAATAGGGTACTGAGGATTGTTATTTGAAAGAGCAGCTGCTTACTGAACGCTTTGTTAATGCTTGTAAAGGAACCAAAATCTCAGTGAATCTAAGAATGCAAGAAGTATGACATAATTTTATATATGTTTTGAATGTTTATATGGATTAAAATTTTTCTTCTTAGGCTATTTTATTATTTATTTTTCTCTTTCTGTATTATTATATGTATGTATGTATATTTCGGGTAAATTAAGTATTCTCCTCCTCCACTTGGAAGATAATAAAATAAGTAATTCAAGAAATAGCAAAATCTCTTATGGAACCACTTCTGAAAATGATTAATTCAGAATTCTCTGTGTCTTAGGACTCAAACAAACATTGGTATTGGTAATTATAATAATATGCTATTCAGTTCACTTTTGAACTTGACTTGCAATTCTCTTCCGTTTCTCGACATTCTGGTCACATGTAACACATCCAACTTCAGTACTACAGTTTACCATAAACCTTTATCGGTTTGCCTTCCACGCACTTCAGATCATGTCATCCGGGGGGGGGGGGGGGTACTATGTTTTCTGTGCTCTTCAAGTTTTCTCCTCTAAACTATCCCTCGATTAGAACTAAATTATTTAAAAGCAATAGCTATTGACAGGGGCTTTTCACTCAACATTATTAATCAAGCAGTTGAAAAATTCTCATCTCAATACACCAAATAAGCAGACTCTTGTTTTAGGAGATTATAAAAATTCTGTTGTCTTTCCCTTCTTTCCATCAATTAGCTATAAAGTTGCACGTATTTTACAGAAATTTAGCTTTTGGGTCGTTTATTTTCCCACCAATAAAATTCCAATTTCCTTACCCAAGGGTCCTATTCCGAATATGAGTTCCTGGGGTATTTACAGGATTCCTTGCCAGTGTGGTTTAATTTACACTGGCCAAACTAAAAGAGCCTTAAAATTTCACATTAAGGAACATGAGGCATATGTTAGAAAAAAGGAAACACAGAAGTCTTCTGTTGCCCAACATTGTGGGTTCGAAAATCACACTTTCAATTTTTCTACTGCCAAAATTATTTAAAAAATATCTTCCATTGGTGAACTGGATTTTCTAGAGGCATTTCACATTAAAAAAAATCTTTCTGTTGTAGTTAACAACTGTCAGGTCTCCGAAAAGGACATGACAGGCATTTCACATTAAAAAAAAATCTGTCTGTTCTAGTTAATGACCCTAATTCCAATCCATCTTTGCCTTCAGCCTTTAAAAAAATTATGTTTTAGTTTTGGTTTCATCAATAGATGGCACCAGTAGCTTGTCTCCTGTCCAGGCTTTCTTATCTTATCTAATCGTTATATCTTTTCTCATTCATTTGTGCTTTTGCAGCTGAGAATGTGGTTCGGTAAAACCATCAAAACTAGTCCTGTGAAAATTTGAAAATATAATGCTGATTTTTGTTGTTTGACTTCTAAATTAATTATAATAATATTTTTAAGCTGATAAATATAATTGTAAGAAGGCCATTTCTTAATACTATTAAAAAACAAAATATTTATTAAGACAATGTTCTTTTTCACCTGGAAAATCCTGAAATGTCTTGCAGGTTTGGAGAAAATTCATGAAAATATAACCTCTTTTTCAAAAGATCAGGAATAGTCAAAACTTTTTTCAAAAAATAGGGAAAATGTATTGATCAATCCTGTCACAAGTAAAGCTATCCGACTTCCTGACAACAATCATCATAAAACTTTCAGGGGTAATCAAGCATGTAAACAAAACAGCAGGTGCAAAGTATGACATTTCATGATTGATTGAAACTCCAGAACATGGCATATAACCTTACATTGCCCACGGTATTTGCAGCCATGAAATTGCAAACATAATGGATTGGATTATGTAAGTGGAAAGATATCTGTGTATAGGACCATTTTTAAGTGAAAACTGGCTCATTTTCATGGGAAAAACCATGAAAATTCCCATGTATATTTTATGGTGTTTGAAAGGCAGAATAGTGTTCTACAAATTTGCTTCTCAGCTGTTGGTGGGCTGCGAACATAATGTTTCTGTAAATATGTTGTGTGATAAGGCATAATTCTGACCAATGGCATACTTGTCAAATGGCAGTGATCAATTTGTCAGTCTGTAGCTGAAATAGTGCAGACATGTGTGCCACTTCATATGCCTTGTCCTGATGGTTGCAGGTAATTGTGAAATGCCATACTTTGTGTTTGTTATTTTGCCTTCATACTTGATCCCACACCTTGAAAGTTTTGTGTTAATTGTTGTTGAAAGTTTAATAGCTTTCCATATCAGATTAAAAATAGTAATGTATGAAAAAAAATTTACCTCTCTCGAAAACAAAACACGTGAAGAGTTTACTGTAATTTTTGTTTCTCAAATCTGAAACAATTTTATCATCCCATAGTTCCCCTCTCTCCATGTGTTAAGTATTTGGTTTTCATTCTACTTTACAAATATAACTAGTCTATCATTTCTCTATTTAAAGGTGTAATTTCCCTTCAGAAATGAATAGTGCAATATGGAAGTCATTAAATTGTATAGTTTTGTGTTGTAATGAATAACTAGTAACTAAATATTATTTTCTGTTTTATACAATTTGTAGGTTTTCAATTTTATTTTGAAATACCATAGGAATAATACATTGTTGCTATAAATTTCTTTTTAAAAATCTTGCTTATTTGTTTGAATGATGTAGATTGTTTTGTATATTTATTTTGTTTGTTTAAAAAAAGAATGTAAATATTTATAACCTTTTTTAGTTATTTTATTGTATTTTGTAGTAAATACATAAAATAATTCAGTTGCTATTACATAATTTGACAATTAATTCATTATACTTTTTCAGATTTTGGTTAGAGAAAGAGAAATTAAAAGTTAAATTTCAGTGGGAAATTAAACAAAGCAACAAATAATTGTTATATCTCAGATTTTTACTACAAGAACAAAGCAGTTTTTTTAATCAAAAACAGTAGTTAATAATTTCTAAATTATAATTTTATTTTTTTTATATGATATCATTTTATCATATGTTTGTGTTATTTTTCAGTGTAATAGGGCATTTGGCTACTAATGTGAAAAAAAAAATTAATATTATAAAATAATATGTAACAAATCTGCCCCCTTTTTTTACATAAACTCCCATTAATGTTTTGAAAATTCTAGTTAATATCAGTCCTAGGGGATATAAATAACATTAATCTTTTTTGCAAGATTACTTTTTCTGGATTTTCAAGCCAATCTTGCAGTTATTTGGCTTTTTCTGTGGTAGATAAATTACTATGAAATAATTGTAAAAGCAGAATGTCTAAACTAACTGCATATAGAGCACATCCGCATATTAGAAAAATTCAGATAATTCTTTTCCCTGTAAGACAGGAATCTGTCTATTGTAGCATAAATAATATTTTTTTCATTTCCATTATTTCAAATTTATCTGAAAAGTCTATAGAGTTTTAAAAAAAATTATGTACTTCTCTTTCTGTCAGACAAAATACAAAACACTTTTATTTAATAAAATTAGGCAATGAAACTATTTTTCATTTTCCTAACACATAATTGGTTTCTCAATTCCAGTTTTCTTTTTCAAATTAAATATAAGTGTAATTATATTTTATGTATATATGTGCTAAAATTATAGATAACTTGTTTTCATTTTCACTGTATTTGAATTACACAAGTTATTGTTTATTTATATAAAAACAAAATGTGTACTTATTTCTACATAGTGATTAAAAATTATTAAGGTAAAATACATTTCACTCACACTTTTGTAAATTATTTGATTGTCCTTAATATATTATTTAATGTAATGCATTATATTTCAGTGATATATAATTTACATCAATGGAAGAATTAAAAATGTGGAAATAAATTAACAGACAAGCAGCCATGATAATTGGAGCTCTTCTGTATTTGCTGATATATAGCAGGTACACAATAGAAGGCGAGCATTTTAAATTTTCACTCTCCCCCTTATCTGCATTATAAAATAAATTCTACATGAGATAGAAGAGTAGCTCTGCATGTTTTTATTTACTATACACACTACAAATTTTAAGTGCAGGCAAAGTTACAGGTTCAGTTGCTCCAATCAGCCAATTGATGATAAAGTTCTTCCCTGTGACCAGCAGCTCTGATGTAATGGATAGAATATTTGTAGCAGTTTTGCATCTCAAGTTTGTCTTCTAGGTAATAATGGAACTTCGGATCAGATCTCTAAATATTCCCAAAGAAAGAAAACATAGAGGATTGTGAACTTTGGAGGCCATTGTAACATCACCATGTTGATTAGGCCTTGATTAACTAATGCAGTAACTGGGGGGAAATATCAGCCATTGTCAGACTTCACATAGAAAAAAATGACTTGTCATAGCCAAATTATGTTCTCTAGTCATATTGCTTCTGAGAGAGCAGTCAAATCCACATCATATCAAAATTGGTTTCACCTCCTTTAAGAGGAAAATAAAAAAAGATTTATTAATTTCTAAACTAGAAGTTCCAAATGAACATTAATTTTTATCAAATCATTCGTGTTATATGGTTTTCTATAAATTTCTCATTTCTTGGACATGGGAGGACACCGTGATACAGTGTTTCAAACATCTTTGTGCCATGCAGCTCAGGTTGCCAATTTGTCTATTAAATTCTCATAAATTTTGACTAATAAAATCATGCACATCATTTTATTTATTTTTATATTATAATGAGTATTCATCTGAATTATAGGAGCTGTTCAAAGTTGTGTCCGTTTGCTTGCAGGCATTCCTAACACACACAGAAGCTATTTTTTTTTTCAGAATGCTTTGAATTTCTGTTCAAAAATTGTCTTTGAGTTCATCACAAATGTGAAGGTTGTTTCAAGAGACTCTGTTCTTTAAGATTATCTACAAAAATTGTCACACACGTTCAGATCAGGGAAACGTAGAGGCCATAAACCTTTAGAAATGATTCTATCGTCAAACACCTCTCTTACAGCATGAAAGGATTATTGGCAATGTGTGGCAGAATCTTGTTTAAAGTATGCATATCATCTCTCAGTATTAGGCAATTGTTCAAAAAATAATGCAAGTATTTCTGTGTGATATCTCTCTGAATTTACTATGAAACAATATGGCCTTGTTATTTACCTTGCAGTTAGAGCACACCACACCCCAACCTTTTAGTCATGCAAGAGAATCTCATGAAATTGTCAGAGATGTTTTGTACTCCAATGTCTATAGTTTTGTGAACACACATAGCTATATAAATTAAATATAAAAAAAATCTGAAAAAATTATTAAATGGAGATCAGCAATACTATTGGCAATATTCTGCAGAACCCAAATGCCAAAATTCACACGACTTGTGTCATCTTGCGGTCTTAGTTTTTGAGAGTATGCACACCTAGTAGGGTTTCAGATGTAATAATTTAGTAGTCCTGTAGGCCGAGGCTTTTGAAACATATGTTTGCTGTGAGACATGACACAGATATTTTGTTGGAGTATGCTGTAATGATTCTCCAATTTTGCAATTTTCTCTTCCATTAAAACTATTTCTTAGCCTTTATGAGTTCTATCTTTGAACAAGCCCATTTCTCTTATCTAACAACAAGACAGTACTCCTATGAGGAACTGGAATGCCCAGTAATTTTTCAATGAATTGTCTACATGCTTCTCTATGAGAACCTGTTTTTATGCAAGTGTTATATGCAAAATATTTTGTTCAAGTGTTAACTTATGGCATTGCACACACAATAATAAGCATTTTATGACTATATCTGAATTCACTTCAAGCTAAAGCCAAACAAATCTCTATACAACTTAAAGGGGAATCGGAGACAATAGCAGTTTTGACTGGCGTCGGCCTCCATTGGCTAGCACAAAGATGTTTACCGCTTTGACTGCTTATGTGTGGGCTGGCACAGAAATGTTCGAAATACACAGTATATTTCAATTTCAATCACTTTGAATGTTGTCAGAGTATTTTGTTTCATTCAACAGCATTTATTAGCAATAAAATCAACAGTAAGATAAATTGATAATGATAACTGAAATCTCAATAGTTTGGAATCACCAACGAATGTATCAGTGATATGGTATTTTCAACAGCATTTCAGTTCTTGAATTGATTCTGTCATAATAGTGCATGCAATTAATTTTCTCTTAATTGTCCCAAATTTGGTATCTTAATGCCAAGTATTCTATATGTAAAAGGAGATTTCATGCGTGCACACTTTATCACTAAGCTGAAATATTCATTTATTACTAAAAGCAGCAGAAATTGAGGAAGTATTATCAGTTTTTGCTTGTTATTGCATTTCAAGTGTAAAATAGGTATGTACACATAATCTACAAATTTTAGAATCTGTTAAGGCTGTATGTATTGTTGAGTAAGCATCTTGCACATTAACATTCATTCCATTCTTTGTTCACAGCAGGACTGTTATTCTGATTTTAAGACTGCATGTCCAATACACTTATATGGTACATTTGGTCATCTTAAGCATCCTATTCTCTGGAATTGTTACAGCATTTTCAAATATTTCTGTCAGATGGGAAATCACATCTGAATTCATCTTAAACATCTGTTGAACTTAATAGTATTTTACAAATTGCAATATACAGGAAGCTTTCTGCTCAGGAATTGTCATCTTGAGCTCCAATTCCATCTTGTAACAAGTTGAAAAGGTAATTTTTCTGTGTTACCCGGTCATAATTTCTACAATAGATGTTTTATCTAGCCATGACAGCTGAACTACATATGGTTCTAATATTCTTTTGTATACACATAATATATTAATATTTATGTTTATAATAGACAAAATAAAATTTTAAAGTATATTTTTCATATTTCTTTAGCCCCCTTTTTCTTACAGGGTTATGACCATAGCTACTATTTTATGTCAACATTTTTTGAAGAACATTTTGATTACCATGCAAAGTATTTGCAATGAAGATCACTGGAATAATCACTGGATCACTGGAATAGCGAAAATAAAATATATTTTTATATATTGCATTTAATATTGGAAGGTAATTTGTTATTAATTATATTGCAAATTTAAAGAAAAATGTTTTGAAATAGTGAAATTAACTTTTTGTTTTAATTAAATGTTTGGGATATTATTCAAATTTCTTCTTCCAAAAAATATTTTAAAATCAAATTTGTACACAATAAAATTCACTAATAAAGAAGAATGCAATTTTTATTCTTTCCTTTTACTTCTTTTCTAGTAAATGATACAATTTCATTAAGATTCATGATTTTTAACATATATCGCTTACAAAAAGAGCAGAGGAGGTGTTTAGGAGATCATATTTAGAGACTGTAGATAAATTGAAGAGTGAGATGTTTGCCTTCATACATAACTAAAAATGTCAGTTTAGAAAGTTTTCTGATGTTGCTAGATCAAATTGTGAACATTTCTATATAATTTGTTATAAAAAGATATCACTCAGTATAAAGAATCTTTTCAAAAAGGACGAGCAACTGTCGATAATATCCTACTCTTAGAAACAGGTAGCCATAGAGCGTTTGTTAGAAGAAATCACTACGTATCCATATTCTTTATTAAAGAGAAAGCCTATGATACCACATGGAGGTATAGTATCCTTCGTGACATATATAATAATGGTTTACTAGGAAATATGCCAATATTCATCAAACATTTCCTACAGGATCAGAAGTTTTATGTGAAGATAGGCCCTACACTTTTTGACGTGTTCCATCAAGAAGAGGGTGTTTCACAAGGCAGTGTATTAAGTGTCACATTATTTAGAATAAAAATTAACTCTATTTTAAAACAACTGCCTCTAACAGTCCATGGAATGCTGTACGTCGACGACCTGCAAGTCAGTTGTCAGGGAGAAGACCTGAAAGATATCGAGTGTAAAATGCAGACATCTCTCAATAGAATCATTAAATGGTTGCAGGAAAATGGTTTTAGGTTCTCCACCCAAAAGACTGTGTGTGCGCATTTCTGTCAAAAGAAAATTCCTCACCCTGGTCCCAAACTATATCTGCAAGATGTGCTGATTCCTGTAGAAAAGGAAATTAAATTCCTAGGAATGATATTTGACCATAAGCTTACCTTTCTTCCCCTATTACCTATCTAAACAAGAAATGTTTAAAAACTATTAATATTGTGAAAGTATTGTCAAATACTTCTTGGGGTGCTGATCGAAGATCAATGCTTTTTATATGTAGAGCTCTTATTCGTTCGAAACTTGATTATGTATCAATCATTTATGGGTCGACAAGGCCTCAGCATTAGCCAAACTTTATCCGATACATCACCAGGCACTTCGGATATGCACTGGTGCCTACAGAACTTCTCCAGTGGAAAGCTTGTATGTGGAAAGTAACTAGACCTCCCTACGGTTAAGACGTGAAAATCTTTGTTTTAAGCACTATTTCAAAGTCTTGTCACAAATCGAAACTCCTATGCGGTCGAAATTGCTTAATGACCCATACTCCCGTTTATATCAGGCACGACCATCATGTGTCCCATCTTTCAGATTGCGGATGGGTGATTTGATAGAGGAGTATAATTTGACCGATATAAATGTACAACTGGAGAATTTGTTTGGATTTCCTCCCTGGGAGGATTGGAGAATCCATTCTCTGGACACTTTTCGACACTGGGGCAAATCACAAACTAACGAAATCATCTACAAGCAAATTTTATGTGAGCATAGAAGCAAATATAGGAAATGTATCCCTTTATATACAGACGGATCAAAATCCCAGGATCATGTTGGTGCCGCTTTTGTCACAGAGAAAATGATAGTGGGGGTTCGATTACATCCAGCTTGTTCTGTGCTTACTTCTGAGCTTACTGCAATCCATCTGGCTTTGACTTACCTTTCAAAACAACACTACATGAAGTTTATCCTCTACACAGATTCCATGAGTGCCCTAATGTTACTGGAAAATTGTGCTCGTTGTTCTCATCCAATTGTAGCCAGAATCCTGAAGTTGAATCATACTCTAAAAAATCGGGGGTACCAGATTCTTTATTCGTGGATTCCTGGGCATGTTGCCATTAGGGGGAATGAGTTGGCGGATATTGCAGCTAAAATTGCGACCATAATGTACAATCCCCAGATTCCACTAGCCGACAACAAAAAGTTTGTCAAAAGCAAAATTCAGTAAATGGCAGAGGCAATGAGATGACAAAGTATATAATAAGCTGAGAAATGTGAAACCCACCATTGAATATTGGCCGTGTACAGCTAATAGAAGGGAAGATGTTCTCTTGACTCAACTGAGGATTGGCCATTGTCGCCTGACTCGTGGGTATCTCCTGAAAGGAGAATTCCCGCTGCGCAAACTGCAGTGCAAATCTGACAGTGCATCACATCTTGGTGGAATGTCAGAGTTTTAATTATTTTCGACTAAAACATTTCAGTTGTTCAGAATTGGATTTAAGAAATTTAATTGGAAAAACACATCATCACAACCTGTTTCTGCTTTTAAAAGATATTGGCTTTTATGGTAGACTTTAATTTGTTAGCTTTTATTGTAGATTTTAATCGGTTTTTAGTCTCTATTTACCTAAGCTGGAAGATTTTACAAATGACTAACTGCACTGTTACCATGTGTCTGGCTCAGATAACCTTGACAGGTTTTGTGTCAAAATTACAAAAATCCAATCCAATCCAATCCTTTTCAAAAAGAAAATCTTATTCACAGAAACTTATAGAATTTGTTTTCTAGAAAACATGTCTGGGCTTCAGAATTGGCACAGAGCTAACTTGTAGCATTATTAACATAAGTTAAATATTATTACATTAATTTAAAATTTAAAAAACTGAGTTAAATGAATTCTTTGTGAATATTCATTATGATTTTAAAGTATGGATGAGAATATTAATAACCTATTTTTAGACTTTAAAAAATTATACATTACTTGTGTGAAAACACTTTTGGCAGACCAAATGTAACAAAATTTTAAATGAAGACACTAGTAAATCTTAAAAAAATATTGTTGAATTGGAATTAAGAGGAAAAAATCAACCTCTTATCATTCTAATTTATTTATTAACTGACCTAAGGCAAGTGAAAATAACAAAAATTTTAAGTTAAAAATTCCAAAACTTGAATATGTGCATAATTTAAAAAAATTTTGTAATTGGAAGTATATGTATGTCTACAACCAACAGTTGCAAAAATAAAGGCCGTATAAAGACTTTCGTAGATACGATATATCTCTATCTTTCTCTCTCTCTCTATATATATATACATCTATATGTATACACATACATTGTTGCGTCCTACAGGTTCGTGGACTTGGAGTAATTATTGATAACACTTGATGAAGAATCAAAAGACAATATATTTGCCAGTAAGCACTATTACACAGGACAGTTCCAAAGACACATTTACACTCATCAAAAATCTACGACAAACACAGTCTTTAGACTTTAATGATGAAGACAGCTTCACAGCAAAGCATTGAACTACAGCTTCCAACTTGGTCGAACGTTTTCAAGCTAATTTCTGAACTCAAGACACTACTTTCTTCCCATAGAGGCAGGTTACATATAGCTTTAATCTATTTTCGAGAATATTCCTTAGAAAACTGCTAAGAATTCATTCTAGAATGGTCTCGCTCTACCTATGACATATCACCAATTTGTCACTAAATGGACGATTTCAAGCTAATCTCTGAACTCATGACACTACTTTCTTCCCATACAGGTAAGTTATATTTGGCTTTAACATATCTTCGAGAATATTCCTTAGAAAACTGCTAATAATGCATTCTAGAATGTTCTTGCTCTATCTATGACATATCGCCAATTTTATCTCCAAACGGACGATTTCGTGCCAAATTTGGCAACCCTAACCCTGCTATGCAGAGAAGTTATCCCACCGCAGCTGCACATTGTGCAACTCTGCCTCCTCCCAAGGACTGCACGTCCTGGGCAGTACAATCCATGGTCAGGCAAATTCAGTACAAAACAATCAAAAAAGTGACAAAACAAACAAGATAAAGATAAAAGAAACAAACATTTATACTATGTACAAGTTATATATGTTAAAAAAGAATATATTGCAATCTCAATATTCGCAGCATATTTTAAAATGGCAACTGTATTTTTAACGTTAAGTTTCATGATCTTAGTTTGGCAACAGTCAGTGTTGTTTTTACTTCACATTTTACATCAGTGGTTGCGTATCATCATGTAAAATGTTCCTAAATATTCCCAATATACTAAATGTTTTAACCTGGAATATGGCAATTTATTTCAACCTTTACTAACTAACAATTTAACACGTTATCAGCATGAAGCTCATGCTTGTACAGAAGAGATGTTGGGAAGCAGTGGAACCCAGATATGGAATTGAAATGAGTGAAGTGGAGGGGAAAAAGAATGACGAAGCCCTTACTCTATTATACCTCGTAGTTGAAGATACATATCTAGAGGATGTCGTAGACCAGGGATGGGCAAACGTTTTCGTTCGCGGGCCAAAAATCGAAAAAAAAAAAGTTCGGCGGGCCAAGGTAAATTTTTCTAAAATTTTGAAAACATATACAAGTATTACAATTTAAATATGTTAATGAGAAGAATGAAATTGCGATTTCATTTTTAAAAGTTTCTTATGTTGAGGTTCGAAGTGAGATGTACTGATTCTAAGGAACGAGGCTAACTGCTCATCTGCTACTCTACTTCTGAAATAATTCTTTCTAAGGTTCATTGTTGAAAACACTTGTTCACATATATAAGATGAAGTAAACATAGCGCTGATTTTCTAGGCGTGAGATATTAAATTCGGGAAACTTACTTTCGATAATGATGTTATATTCTTTGAAGACTGCTACAGCTTCATTGCAGATGAGACACACTGGTTTATCTTTTACAACTGTAAAAAAATATTTCTAGGTCCATTCATCATTAAAAGCATGGCATTCTGAATCAACTTTACGTTTTTCAGTAGACATTTTGGGGTTGAAATATTTTACGAATAACCCAAACAAGCACTAGCTACGCTATACTTTTAACAATTTCACCACTATTCACAATGATGCTATATGTCCGCAATCTTTCCATACGCAATCAATAATACTAGAACTCGCGACAAAAGAAAAGACCGCTGGCTGGAACTTAAAATGCGCAGTCTGCCAAATATGAGGTCTGATTCACTTATATTCGATTAGCATACGTCTTCTCCCCGAAAAACAGATAACGATTCTTAGCGCCAATCTACAGCTATAACTAACAAAGTACTTCCGTTTTTAACACTTTACCGATTGAAAGCTGTTTGTGCTTGCTATTTCCGTCGATTTATGGTTTGCAAAATAAAAAAAAAAGACAGTAAAAAGGTCATCAATCCTTTGAGCAAAAGGAAGAAAAAAAGTAATATTTAAGCAAAGTGGAAAAGGAGATGGAGATATAATATTTATATATATATTTCTTTTAATTTGCCTCGGACCGGCAAATTAAGATTCTATCCGCGGGCCGGATAGTCTTCCGACGGGCCGGATTTGGCCCGCGGGCCGTAGTTTGCCCATCCCTGTCGTAGACTGTGTTAGAGCCAGCCTGGAACTGTTTAAAAGAAAAGCATACAAAATTCGATTTGTTTCACATACTGCAGCATATGAGAGAATTCTTTTAACATAAATATGAAGCCAAGAGAATCTGTCCGATCCTACCTAGCGAGATTAATAGATTTGCATAGAAAATTAGCTAATGGTGGATATGCTTTCATGGATAGAGAAGTGGCTCTAGTGATGCTGTTGGGACTGCCTAGAAGTTATGAGTCGCTCATTCTAAGTTTGGAAAGCAAATCTGACTACTACGATTGTGAAACCAAGTCTACTCATAGAAGGAAAACATAATAGTTAGAAATGAGAGTTCAACCAAAGTGTATCATGAAGAGTAAGCTCTTCACAATGAAATTTTGACCATCAACCAGACGTCTGCATTTGGAAAACCCATGAAGAAGTATACAGCTAAGAAGCCAAATGAAGAAGCAGAAACAAGTAGAGGAAGGAATACTAAATGCTTCAGCTGTGGCCAATGAGGGCATATCTCTGAAAATTGTGAAGAAGTCAAAACTGCAGTTGACAATTATTGCAGTCCTGGCAAATGAAGAAAAAATAATCTGTGGGTTTTAGACATTAGAGTTACAGAACACATGACCTCTGACAAAAGAAAATTTTCAGACCTTAAGTACGCATCTGAAGTTGAAGTCGCTAATTCAGAAAACATAAAGGTCATTGGAATCGGAAATATTTCATTTTCTGTTGGAGGAAAAAATATCACTATTGAAAGTGTCCTATATGTTCCAGAACTAAAAGGAAATCTATTATCCATTGCAAGAATTGAAGAAAGAGGCTTAAAAGTGGAATTTGCTGAAGAAAAGGCCAGGGTGATTGGTAAGAGTGGAGACACTCTTCTGTCTGGTTAGAATAATGGAAGACTCTATATAATTGAAGAAAAGATGACAACTGCCTATGTTAGGAAAACTCAAAGTGTCGACTTACTGCATCATAGATTTGGTCATCCACATTCTTGTAAAACAAAAAATACTAGCCTATCAACGGAGACTCGAAATCAACAGTGTTAGCAAATGTGCCTTCTTAAGTCTGTGTCCAGAGAAAAATGAAAAAAGAAATTTCCAAAAGCTGCCAGTACAAAAGTGAAAGACATCCTATAAGTTATGCATTAGGATATTGTTGGTAGAATTTCTTCCTTGTCCTTTGGAGACTCAAATTATTTTGTGACTTTCACTGATGAATTTACTCACTATATCACAGGACTCCCTATGGAGGCCAAAAGTGATACTGTTGCATGGTGGAAAATCTTTAAAACGGAAAAATCAAATCCCTGATAAATGACAGTGGTGGGGAATATATAAGTGCAAAGTTTGACAAGTATCTCGCTGCTTGTGGGATCCAAAGACAACTAGCTGTACCTGAGACACCACAACAAAACGGTTTGGCAGAAAGATTGAACCAGACATTGATGAACACAAAATTGCAGCCTATCTCTACAACAAGCGCCCATCTATGGCAATTGATGGTAATATTCCAGAGGGAAGATGATCAGGATCCACTAGCAGAACAGGCCACCTCAAAGTTTTCGGATGCAGAGTCTGAAGCCATGTCTGCTCACACTCAAGAGGAAGCAAGTTTGATCCTGAAGTTACTGAATGTGTTTTTTTGGTATATCCCAAAGGAATCAAGGGCTACAGACTGTATGATCTGAAGAAGAAACACTTTTGTCAGCAGAGATGTCAATTTTGAAGAAATGTTTTCCTCTTAAAACTAAACAAATGTGAAAATCCTACAGGAGAAGCTACTCTTAAAATTGAAGACTGAACCAGAATATCTCATGGACCTATCTGAAACAGAAGCTCATGACTCTTCTCTAGATCATGTAACTCTTGATGTAAATTATCAGATGAAGCCCAAAGTCTAAATACAGATCTGATTGACCAAAATTCTAAAAGATGTCCAGACCTACAGCTTGAAAATACTTCAGATTACGAAGATGAAGACCCAGACCAATCAGTTATAGAAACACAAGATGTTACTGACAACCTAGATCCTGAAGTCGAAGCAGCCGCTCGAAATCCTATCCACGGAAATGAGAAAGGAGGGAAAAAGAAACACCAAAATTTCTAAACATCTCAAAGATTTTTATCCGTATAATTCACAAGAGATAAACAATCAGAAAAAAAAGACCCGGTGACTCTAAAAGATGTCCTGAAATCACCCGAAGCTGACATGTGGTTAAAAGCTATGGAGGAAGAAATTCAAAACCTTACTCAAACTTGGGAACTAACTACGAAACCACCAGGAGCTAAGGTAATACCGTCCAGATGGTTGTTTCGCAAGAAAAAAGATGAGATTGAGAAGCGAGGAAAGTTTAAAGCCAGATTGATGGCAAAGGGCTACTTGCAAATACCTGGAGTTAACCAGCCATTAAACTTATATCTATGAGATTACTCTTTGCCATAGCTGCAGAGAAAAACCTTAATAGTTTAGAGTTTAACCAGATGGATGCGACAGCTGCATACCTTAATGGAATCCTAGAAGATGACATATATATGGCACAGCCAGAAGGCTGCATTGAGAAAGTGAAAGAACACCTTGTCTGTCACTTGAAGAAAAGCATGTATGGCCTTTGACAATCAGGACGTTCGTGAAATACCTGCTTGAATTACTTCCTGACACAATATCGGTTGAAAAGATCAAGTGCAGATCCTTGTATTGACTTTTGTCATTAGAAGAACATCGTAATTGGAGTTTATGTTGATGATCCCCTGATAGCTGGAACATGGAGATAAGTAAATTCAAGGAAAGCATCAAGAGAAGGTTCAATGTCAAGGATCTAGGTTCTGCAAGCTAAATCTTATTCATGCAAATATGCAAAGAAGATGGATCATACACTTCATATCAAACTGTTTGTGTGTCAGAAATTCTAGAACCATTTAAAATGACTGAAGCAAAATATGCAGCTACGCCACTGGACCCCAGCATAAAATATAAGAAGGTAAATGAACAACAATGGAATGAAATCAACGAAAACAGCAAGGAAATCCCTTTCAGGCAGGCTGTAGGAAATCTGCTTTATCTGACTTGTGGTACTCGTCCAGACATGGCCTATTCTTCTACCTACATGAGCCAGTTCAATGAAAAACATACTGAGGATCACTAGAGGGGAGTGAAACACATTCCAAGATACCTAAAGGTAACCCGACACAGAAAATTGAGATTCCGGAAGACAGGTGAGCCACCACAAGTCTACTCAGACGCTAACTGGGGAAGTGACAGGACTGACCGCAAATCTTACAGTGGTTATATAATGCTACTCACAGGTGCTCCAATTTCATGATAGAGTAAGAAGCAATCCACAATAGCTTTATCATCGACATAAACAGAGTATGTGGCCATGTATGACAGTGCCAAGGAAATCCTATGGATTAAAATTTGATGAAAGAAATCTGTTGTGAATCCTCAAAAACTGCTAGTCGACAATCAGGGAGCAAGCTTCTTAGCCAAGAACCATGTTACTTCTTAAAGAAGTAAGCACATTGATATTGAATTTTATTTTCTGAGGGACCTAGTGTAAGAAAATGTGACTGTTTGAGCATGCGCCATCCAGCGACAATCTTGCTAATCTCCTAACTAAGCAGACTTCGAAAAAACTTTTACGTGACATGAACTATGCTGGGACTTGCATGTAAAAATGAACTCCTAGAAGTTGGTCACAATATAAACTAATATGGTTGTAACTGTGTAGAGACTAAATTTTAAACTCTAGAAAGAAGGCTTGACATAAAATTTTCAAGGGAAGAAAAAGAAATATGGTTCAATTTTCGCCTGTGCTCAGGAAGTGACGCGAGCTGTTTGCAACTCTAGTCGAGCGGAGGAAGGTGGAGCTTGCAAGGTTAACAGCCAGCCAGCTTCGTTTCTTATGAGATAACTGTTCTTAGAGAATAGAAATTAAATGCTCGTGAAATCATAAACGAATTTCAGATATGATTATCACCTATCAAAATATTCAGAAAAATATAACTGATATACTGAGAAAGGTGATAGTCTTCAGACAACAAGTCCAAAGTACTTACACCTAAAAGTCCGTGAGATGCTCGTAGCCTGCTGGCGCTTAACTGTGATTGGTTGAAATCTAGTTGGAATGCATGTCAGAAGAGGTGATGTGGGAAGATGCACACAGAGTACTGACAAGTAAATTAATTATAGGCTTGCCTAATTAAGTGTGCAGCGTAAGGTCGGATGAGCGAATCGTCCGGAATGATTTTATAGTTCAGAATATCCGCAAAGTTAGCTGTACTGTTGGTCACTGCTTTCCTGAAGAAGTTTCCATTTAGCTTCGATAAGTAGTCTTTGATATAATCAATATGTGAAATAGTTTCCTTTCTTGCTCGAGTTCTGATTTTCATCATGACCTCGAAATGCTAACCCTAATCTGTCACCTATAAACAGTTTTATAGGTGACATAATTCTTTTCAGCACTTCTTTCCAATAATTTTCTTTGTGTTCGGTCTGTTCCAGTAAATCAGAATCGATTCTATTTAAAGATGAAGATTTTTTATACAACGTACACATAGATGACATATGTTCCTTTGAGATTTCATGTTTTGACAAAGTTGCGGTGATAGACTTCCAGCTTCGGAAACTGCTAATTAATTTGGATTTTGATGTGGAAAACATTTTGCAAAGGTAGCAGTAAACGCATTTGGTTGTTTCTGAAAATATAAGCCAGTTCCTTTTTCTTTGATTCCATTCGTTTTAATGCGGCAAAAGTTATCATACGAGAGCCTTACGTTATACATTTGATCTCGATCCTTATATACCTTATACATCCTTATACAAGTTTCTAGATTTTCAATATTTTGCGACTTGTTTAAAAGTATATGCTCAATCATTACATCACTTAAAACTGCAAGCCAAAGAACTACTATGTCATCATTTATGGCGTGTCAGTTCTGTTTCATTAATTCGGGATTTTTTGAAAGCAACTTCTTTTGCCAAAATTTCAACATTTTTATTTTTGGCAGTTACATATACTCTTTCAGATTCACTCTTATCTATATTTGCTGTAGTGGATTGTTCTTTGACAACACTGCAGGATGATAATGATGTGGATGGCTCTTCTTTACTGACGATGAGAAATTTGTGAATAGCATTTTTACTGATTGTCAGAAATTTCTTCGATTCTTTTTAATTTTTTTTTCTGCTTCTGATTGATAATGCATCATTGTTTTCCCCTAAAACAAATAACTAATTTTATATGGTTTTGAATTTTCCTACGTGAAGTGAATTGCATTCGCGCATGAATGAAATGGACAAAAATTTAAATTAATATATATAGTTATAAACACAAAAAAGTAAATAAAAGAAATATTAAACAAGTAAGCAAAACCACACATTGTCAAATAGTTTTCACTTTAATAATTAAAACTAAATAAACGCGAATCACAAGACCTGGAAAATATAATAATTAGAAGCTAATAGTAAAGTTACAGCTGTTTAATAAGATGGGACTCAAGTATAATGGTCCCAGAACCTTTACGTAAAGATAGAAATCTTCACTACTTTGCCCCCCCCCCATAAAAGTGCCGGGATTATTATGACGGCCTTTTTAAATGAATCGAGGAAAACTGTACAGAAGTTATGCCATTGTTTTGCAAATATTTTACTTTGCTTTTCTTTTTTAGCAAAAGCAAAGCGTGAAATAAAATAATAGCATCTTTGTACAAAACTACTTCATTTTCATAATGCTACCGATACTGTTATGAAAGATGCTGAATTAGCAAATACTAGATTATGCTTTATATTTTAATGAATTATTTCTATACCTTTGTAAGATGGTGATCTTCTTAAGTTACTGACCTTGGGAATAGAATATCTGTGCCTTTGAGTGTTTATTTGTAAACTTTTTCATAAATAATGCTGAATGTATTTTTAAAATATCATTTTAAGGTCTACCGTCCTGCATTTTAATTATTTAACCAGTTGAATAGATAACTAAGTCACAGCTAGAAGTTGTTCTTTCTCCTGTTGTCAAGAAGTTTCAGACAACCTGTGAAATTGCATCTTCTTCCTGCGTACTCTCTGTATTTGGTATTTGCTAATACCTGAAACTCCAGGGTGCTGGTTATTAATGCGACTATATTAATTTTTCTTTCGGAGGTATGCTTCATTTCATTCAAGGATTGATCTGGAAAGTTTGCTTTTTACGGCTAATATATTTAATAATAGTTTAACACCCGTATTCACCAACTTTCCTTTCATATTGGCGTTTTGTAATATTTTTTGCAATTTTCCTAATTTGTAATATTGTTACTTTCTATTTCTTCTTTAAATGTTTCCCAATTTGCGCTAAAATCATGAAGTACAGTTGGAGGAGCATTGACCTTAGGTTTGAGAGGGATAAAATCCTCTTCATTTTCTTCATCCGTGTGGTCTTCATGATTAAGTATTTATTTAACTGTTTCGGTTCACTTTGTTCATCGTTTGAGAGTGGTCTTTTTACAGAGTTGCAAGGAGAAATATACCCTTCGCTATCTGTAATAGTGCATTTTTTCTTAGTTTTTTTTTTTTTTTTTTTTTTTGAGACAGGGCTTAATATCTTCATTATTTATAGCGTGGTCCCAGATTTGAGGGGTTTCTGGAGTTTCACTTGATTTTTGCGTATTCTGTAGAAGTAAATTTAAGGCATGAATTTCATTCCTAAGTTCAATATCTTTGTAGAAGGCGATATTAGTGCTTTCAGAGAGTGCAGAGATGAGATGTTTTTTTTCCGCCTTTTATAGCTTTTTAAATGGCCGCGCGAGACAATTCTTTTATCGTTAATCATTACGTTATTATTATTCTTTTATCGTTAATCATTATGTTAGCAATTTCTGGAAAGCAAAAAGAGTAGAATTACGGTTACGGTTTGTCAATTACATTTATTCAAATTAAAAAAATAAATTGCGGAGATAAACTTTTAATAAATATTAAATGCACGTGCTCTTGTATTATTAATTTTCCTGCGTAGCTTTCTCTTAAAATTCGTCACACTCTGCATTGCACGGGGAAATAAAGCAATTTAATTACAATTCTATTAAAAATATCTAAGTAAATGCAAAATTTGTAACAATATGCATGCTGTGTATTATAAATTTGCTTTTTTTTTCCTCAAAAAAATGTTGCAAAACGACCCTCACAAATGATTGATTAAGATCTTATCATACGGAACAAAAACGGGGAGGGAGTTCATATTGAGCTTATTAAAATGACGTTAGTATTTTTTTGTATTTTTTAACACTACATGCAATAAAGGATCTAATATCATCATTATAATTTAATAAGCTTACAATTGCATCCTTTAGTTTCATACAAATCGATCGTATTTATACATGTGGGAAGAAAAGGGATAAAATAGTAGTTGAATTTTCTCTTTTTCCTTTTCATTTAAATGCATTTTGATCCAAAACCAAAAGAATTTTTCGCTACAATGAATTAATTTCTTTTAAATGAAAATTCTTTCTCTCTTGATGAAGCTGTATTAAAAGTACTTAATGAATATAAAGCATGTTGTTTAAAATATAAAGTTTTCATAAATGAATTTAATTGAAAAACACTGGTATAAATAAAGGTAAGTTGTCATAAAATTTTATCGTTAATCATTATGTTTTATTTTTTATGCAAATGAAAGTATATGCTTGGAAGAGAAATTTGTAGCAAAGATACATATATTCCTTCTGAAACATCATTTATTAACTATACTAGTGGTATAAACGTTAATAAACTTATCGCAAAATATTTTAAGAAACCAGTATAGTCTTTATATGTGTCACTTTGGCAGCGAATACGGTGCTGTGATGTGGAAGATAAGTGAAAAACAATATGGGCATAATTAAGCAAAGTTTTATTGTTTTATTCCAGATCGGATTTTATCCAAAATTAAAAAATAAGTACCAAAAAGAATTTTCTTTTCATTCAAAATATTGTAATTTTAAAATTCCAATTAATCTTCATAATATGGTAATTTTTTAAACTGTAAGAAAACTGAAATGCCATCTAAATCGCGAAAATTGTTATAAAACTAGCGGGCAAGCCCGCTTTATTCACGTATACATCCACAAGATACTGCATACACGTTACACATGCTGAAAATCACAAAAACATCCATGCGTTTGCCGGGATTACGAAGTTCGACCCAACTACCAGTGTTCAGCGATTTTTCTAGCGGGCGAACCCGCCAGTTGAGCGTGCTGCGCCCTCTTTATTCACGTATGCATCCAGAAGTTACTGCATACACGCTACACATGCGGAAAATCACGAAAACACCCGTGCGTTCGCTAGGATTCGAAAGTTGGACCGATCTACCAGTGTTCAGCGATTTTACCGCTGAAGGGCCCTTGTACGAAGTGTAATCGCCAAAATTTTCGAGTATGATATTCCAACAGTAGATTCGTTATTAAAATTCCTTTTGGTAAAGTTCAACTCCTATAAATTTTATTATCAACATCTCTTTTGTAATTTTGTTTCATACCACTAAACTGTCACGGAATTTTCGTACCTATGGCAACCAGCATAGGAAGTGTCATTTTTACCTGCTTGCGCGAAGTAGTGGCGTAATGTATTCAGCTATGGAAAAACACTCTAGGGCAATCTGCCTAAGGGGAGGGAGGGCTTCGTGGAGGAGTTTTCAAGGAAAACTGGTTCGTATAAACGTTACCCAGAAGGAAAATCACAAAAACACCCATGCAGCTATCCCGTTCGCCGGGAGTCGAAAGTTGGACCGAACTACCAGTGTCCAACGACTTTACCGCTCAGCCGCTTTATTTACGTATGCATCCACAAAATATTTCACACATGCGGAAAATCAAGTAAACAACCTTTCGTGCGCCGGTATTCCAAATTTGGGCCGAGCTACAAGTGTTCAGCGATTTTGCCGCTCAACCGCTAATGGGCCGTTGTGCGAAGTGTATGTGCCAAAATTTTCGAGTACGCTATTCCAAGGGTAGATTATTTATTTAAATTTCTTTCGGTAAAGTTCATCTTCCATCTATAAATTTTATACCCAACATCTCTTTTGTAATTTTGTTTCATAACATTAAACTGTGGCCGAATTTTCGTACGTATGGCATCCAGCACAGGAAGTGTCATTTTTACCTGCTTGCGCGAAGTAGTGTGTAGTGCAAGGATGTCAAACTCGTGGGCCGCATGCGGCCCGGCCAATATATCGGCAAATAATAATATATAATAATAAAATAACATATCGACGAAGAAAAAAATGAAATGTTTACTGCTAAGTAATTAACGGTAATTTATTCAGTGTTGTTAGATTACTCACAGCGAGCTGACACACACACTACTTAAATTACAAATGCGTGTGAGTAGCTTGCGTTCAGCTACCTTCGGCTTTTGGGGGACACGTGCACTCAGAACTTGTACGCATCCCCCGATAGCCGAACTCATGGTCTCAGTTTTCCAATCATAGTTTTGTACGATATATTGGTGCATGCATGTGCGTGCACTTTGCTTTATTATTAATTATTACTTATATCATATTGTTACGGATTTCATAGTTATTTATTTAGTTTTTTTTTATTTAGAAATGTAATTAGATTTGCTTCATGTTGCCTTAGCAACGCAGACGATTTTTGAAAAGACAGCTGCGTTGGAAGGTTAAAAATAGAACAGCGCGTGCATTTAATACCTAATAAATAAATATCTCGTAATTGCTGTTGCCATCCACAAAAATCCAGATATTTATAGATGTTTCCAGTATATTCGAGAAATTAATTATAAAGCTTATAAAAGCCGAGAACAAACAACTCATCTCAGTAGTAGCTGTAGTTCTAGCGAACTGTTTGTTTACTTAATGCTGTGATTGATTTGTAGCGATTTCGCTGTGACATAGAATTAGTTTCTCTGTTTTGAATTGATTTTTGCTAAACGTTTGACATTTTGTGATATTGTTAGAATATTTTTGAAGAAATATTTCAGCATTTTGATTTATCTCTTGTGGAAAGAATAAATTTTTGTTAACTTTTTAACGTTAACCGTGTTTATTCCAGCCC
>KK120930.1:100650-113011 GCA_000611955.2 Stegodyphus mimosarum
GTGTAGCAGCCTTATTGCGGCGCGTGGTGGCCACACAAAATACTGATTCTGATCTCTTGTTCTTGTTTGTTTGCTTTGAACATTTAATCATTTATTTGTACCACTATCACTCAACTGTGTATTAAATTGCATTCAATTATGACGATTCCTTCTTGGTGTTGCAATTTTCACAAACGTGAGTGTAGTTCTAGCCGTCAAGCAGAAATTTTTCCCTGAATAAGATTCGGTAACAACGTGAGAATAAACGAAAGACTTCTTTGTACAAGTGACAGCAGTGGCCCCCCTGTTTGATTTCATCATTCAGAAAGTCTACAGGAGCTCTGCAATATGAAGTCACTTTCGTGGAACGTACACGACAGGGTATCACTTTCAGTGCTTTGAGGAACACAAAATTTATACGCGCTCATACATTTATGATACATCCTAGAGAATAAACCTTTGGCATATGATTGGAGGGCTTTTTTTCCTCAAAAGTCTCATCCTCTGCGCAAGCCTTTAGTGCGAGGGAAAAACAGGCCTGCATTCAGAAGCTAGAATTGATTTTTAAGGTATGCTTCTTATTAAAACCAAATTTATCTGCTAAAATTGTGGTTCACTTACATAAAGGAAGTGTCGGAGCCCTTTTACTGGCTCCGGTGGGCTCCGGCCAATTTAAGCTCTGAGTGAGCCCCAGAGAACCCAGTAGCTTTTAGTTGTAGGACTGAAGATGAAAATGTCCTGCCACTTAGGTTTTGTACTGGATGATTCTTTCAGCTCTGTTATTGGCTTAATGCCAGGATGTGCCTGGTCTTCTCTAACTTTTTCATTACTGCACGGATCTAGATCGGCTGATGTTGATGTTATTTGCCGGATGCTAGACTTCACAAATCCGTACTTAACCTCGGCTGTTGAACAATGCGTGCAATGTGCAGGACAAGGCTTCCTGGATAAAGCGTCCACATTTCTGTGACAGGAACCTTCACGATGTTTTATCTCAAAGTCATTCGTAGTCATACAACAGCTCCGATGACCCAACTCACGTGCAGTAACACTGAACGCAAACTGATAACCCAAGACTAGCGACTACATCCCAACACGGCAGTCTGCGAGAGAGGCGATTCTATTATTTTTATAGAGAAGTTAGAATTTTTGCACATTCACTCTTTTATCCTAAGACAGTAGAAAGAATACGGGATTTTCCCAGTTACTTTTCCATCTCAATTGTCGCAAAAATTTTCAATACAACGACCCTTCTCAGGACCAACTAAACGGCTGTTCTCATGGCCATTGGATCGGACAGTTCGTGAAAAGGACTAAACAACATTTACGCAACGAAAAAGTTTATATTCGCATACGCGAAATGTGCATACACAAAAACATTTTTTTTTTCTTGTTGAAGATTGATCATTTGATTTGCTTGAGACGTACTATTTAAAGTTTATAACAATAATTTTTTTTTATAACAACTTGTATATGCAGATAGGGTGTATCTGATGTTTACTGTTGATTAAAATTTAACCATTTAAATTATAATTTTAATCACGTAAATAAAAAATTACTGCATTGAAGTTGTGGGGCTTTACTTATATAATCCTAAAGTTCTAACTTAGAACCCCACGAACACTGACAAGCGAATAATCGCTTAAGTGGGTGAACAGAACACGTAAGACTACCCTTTATGTTTCAGTATATTTACAATGAGTTCCTACTTGGAACTTTACACAAAGCTTCCACTCGGGCTTGAACTTAAAATAATAATAATTTAAACTAAATTAGCTTAACTAAGCTATTTGAAAGTTATAGCCGAAGCTATCAGAAATCTAACTAGTTGGCCCCTAAGTATTAATTAAATCGGCGAAGCCAAAGAAGTATGGTCGAGCGTAGTATCCAAGAGAGAACATAGCCAAAAGGCAAACGCGCGCTAGTCAGGCAATCAGACTCTCTCTCTGGAAGTCGGTGAAATATCGACTTAAATAGTACTCTTTCTCATTTGCATTAAATGCGTTTCTGAATTTACATTCTGGTAGGAAATTGTAAGCTGAAACTAGAATACGATAGGAAACATACAAAACTTAAAACAACTGTTATATAAACTTAAAAATAAACTTTACAAAGTATTAATAAAACAGCATATTTTACAAAAGAGAAAAGTGTACAACTTAATATTTTATTTTAATAACTTTTAAGAAATTTTGTGATAATGAATCAATAAGATATTATATTAAAAAATCGCTGTTTTCAAAATGGCTTTTAAAGTAATACTATTATTATGGCATTTATTAAATATTTCATCAAATCGTGTTCGTATATTAAGAATAATAAATAGAAAAACGATTGGGATGACAAGCCAAATCTTCTTTTTAAAAGTTTTGAAATAAATATATTAATTTCAATTAAAAATACTTTTAATGTATTTTAAATGTCTAAAAGGAAGTTAAATATTTTTAAATACTTTCATTCCTTGTAAAACTGCCATTATTTTCACTGATATCACTTCATTATTTCAGAAGTCATTATTTTCATGATTTCATTTCATTGAAATAAATTAGATTGAAATCAATAAAAATCTATTTTTAAAAAAAGTTTGAAGATTCTTGATTATAGGCTCAGTTTTTATTTTAGCAACTAGATATCTTAATCAATTAGAATAATAGTCATAGTTTCTTTTCTATGTTTTTAATTGAAAATAAAACTTAATTAAATTGTGGAATTATTTTTTCTGTAAATAAATAATTAATATTAAATTTATTCTCTCCATGTAGATTCCTAATGCGGTCTTCCATGCACATCCCTAATGTGGGGCTGAAGAAATACTTCCCAAATCAGATTATCTGTTCTCGAAGACAGATTTCTTTGGAAAATTCTACCATCTCCTTTATGCAATCATCTCTGTGTGATGGTACACCTCACGCGAAGGGATATTCGTTTTTCAAACAGAAAACCTTAAAAACCCCACCGATAACAGTAATTTTTTTAAGCATTACTTAAAAAAAATATCTACTTTCTAATATAATAAATAATGCAATAATTCATTAATGAATATTGAATCACATGATCATTATGCATTCATAAAAAATTTTAATAATATAATAATGAGGTATAAATATTTTTTTAATTACCGATGTATTGTTTTCTGAATATAGTTTAAAACTATGAGTTACTATTTTTTCAGTACAAACAATTATTTTCAAGTTATCACTGATTTATTGTTTTAAATGTAGTGATTTAAACTATGTTTTAAAAGAATTACAAGTCTTAAAAATGCGATCCGTTGTGTTAAGCATATTCCCTGCATCTTAAATCTTCTGAACTTCAAATGGATAAACGCGGATTTATAAACGTAAATTGTCTATATTCTCTAAATCGCGATCAGAAAAACTGCTTAACAGTTCACTATAAGTAGCAGTAGAAACTAAGACAATCCATCTTTTCAATTTTCTAAACTTTCAAATGTAAACAAACATCGTCCGCTGCCGTCGCCTTCCTAAAAAAACCGGGCTTATTCTTCCCTAGCTATGGATCCTCTAGATCAGATCATATGCCATTCGGAAGCCCAAGTGGGAATATTAATGGCGGCTGCATAGTCAGCGGTGCAACAATTCTTTTGTGCTTTTTTGTGTAAAATGAGCGCATGGGCAGCTATTAATTGCTCAAATCATTCACGGAAAGTTCATATATTGGTAACATTTCTATAAATAAAGAAAAATTTGGGTAAGTAATTGCGGAAGATATAATTGGGAACCTGCTTCAGGAGCTCAACTTTGCCTAGTTAATATTGTTGCGTTATACGGGTTCGTGGATTTGAGAGTATCCGATGAAAACACGATGCAGAACAATAAAAAGCACAATTTATTTACAAGAATCACTATTTACAACACAGTTCCAAAATTACCTTTAAAAGCGTCGAAAATCTACAATAAAAAAGCTGAAACAATCAGCAACACAGCTTCAGGCTGTAACTGTAAAGGTAGCTTCACGGCAACACTAAACTTATAATAAACACCGTGGAACAATCACCAATACACTGTCAAGCTATACTGTAAAGTTAGCTTCACGGCAAAGCACTATCTTGATCGCTTTCCGTTCACAAAACTCTCGCGTAGCTTAGCACTCACAGTAAGCAGTTATTCTCACAATTCTCACAACATCACACTGCTTCACAATCTGCCTGCTCTCAGAAACGCAAGGGTTTATATAGCTTTTCTTTAAGTTCCACACGTTTCGAGAAATATCTCGACAGGAAGTTATTCTAGAAGCTTCCCGATTGGACCATGGGATATCGCCGATTTGGTCGCCAAATGGGCGATAAAGTCGCCAATATGGCAACCCTACCATACACTATTTTATGGCAACCCTAGTGCTATGCCGGAAAGCTTACATACAGGCGCAACCGCCGAATTTTTCGCAACACTGCCCCTTCCCAAGGACTGTACGTCCCGGGCAGTACAATCCGTGGTTGGGAGCCAAAAAGAAATAATCGAAAAAGCTACAAAACAAATAAATTACAATAATAACAAAATTTGCAAATATTTAGAGTATTTACAAATAACAAAAACATTTACACTAATTACAAAGATCTACGTACAAGCAACTATGCATAGATCATACAATTAAACATAAAACCATTACGAAATACGCGGTACCCATAACAAAAATAACTATCACTAATTATTATGGCCATAGTATGGAGCTAACCTATCATAATGTACAATCTTAGGTTTAGAATTAGGAGACTTACAGATCCGTATTACGACGTCATTCAGTCTGTTGAGGACTGTGTAGGGACCTTCCCAATGCGATTGCAGTTTGGGAGAAATGCCCTTACGACGGCTCGGATTCCACAGCCAAACCTTGTCGTTTTCCTGGAACTTATGTTCGGTCGCTCTTTTATTTTTTTAGCCCAAAGGACGTTAGCTCAGAAGGGCTATTAATCTCGTTTTGGCATTTTGCGTTGAAAACTTTAAATGTGGCTTCCCTTTTCAAATTGTTGCTACCAAATATTGTCGCCCTCTGTTACATTTAGAGAAATTAAATAATGAAGAATCTGTATAAACGTATGTACGTTTCTCCCATTGTAATAAAACAACAGTACCTAGAGCCATCAAATTTTAAGTAACTTAATCCTCCACCGAATATGGGCATCTGGAAGCCTAATTTGAAATTTGTTTTCCTATCGATTTCATATTTTGTAACACTTAACGAATTTTTGATTAACAAACTCAACGATTTCAAAGCGAGCAGTGGCAAAACTGTACGAAAAAAAAAACATTTTTATCTTCAACGTATATATGCTTCTCTCTATATGTTCATTTTAAAATTATTTTGCGATATTGCCGTTGAACTGAATTGGATGCTTCAAGTGCAATTAACCTTTAATAAATAAAGGCAACACGCAAAGATTAAAAAAAGTTCTCTCTTCTTTTCATATCCGAATTAGAGTTTCAGAAAGCATTGCCTCATTTTACTCTGCATCTGGTGAAGAGAATCGGTAGAACAAAATAATTAGTATGGACAAAAAGACGTAAGCATAAATAAAGTGGCCGCCATCAGTCGACGAATAAGGTGAGTTGCTGGTAGAAGGTCCAAATCTGTGAACTGAAGAATCAAGTATGGGTAACAGATGCTGAGGATGGAGAATGTCAGATGGATATTTGTGTTTTTCTCTGGGAAATGAAGAGCATCTAAGAGAGCTGATGCGGTTGTTAGGATGAATGAGAAAAGAATAGAAGAAATTTCTATCAAGTTTTGAGTATAATCTTGGATTGTGTCTCTTTTGAGATCGCGGTAGATATACAAATTTGGAATGAACCGTGGCGCATTGATAATCTCTCTCTCAGGGCTTTGTTTTGAAGAACTTGGATGTGTAGAAGATGAGTTTTGGCAGAGTGGCCCGAGACAGGACTAACATAGAGTAATTTTGGTCGAAGTATAGATTTATGTAAGATGAGTTTATTTGAAACGGGCGTATGACTTCTTCTGCCAAGAAGTGGGCGCATAGTTTCAAGCGTGATATTAATATTTTTCACAGTTTCCCTGAGATGTTTCTGAAAAGTCAATTTTTTATCTAGAATGACTCCTAGATATTTGATTTCGTCAACCCAGTCAATTTCTACATCAAATAGAAGAGGTCTTGGTGGAGTGAAATTTGTTTGTCCTTTACGAAAAATAATTGCTTTTGATTTTTCAGTATTAACTGCAGTCCTCCAAGAAGTGAGCCATTTTTCTAGATGTTGAGGTAATGTTGAAGAAGGAGCTGGACAACAGTAACTGTAGAAGCTTGGGTCATAACTGCAGTATCATCTGCGAAAATAGCTATGGTAATTTGTGGGTCTTTAGAAATATCGTAAATGTAAATGTTGTATAAATATGATGAAAGTATTGATCCTTGGTGCACTCCAGCAAAAATGTTTCTCGGGGTAGAAACAGAATTGCCAATTTTCACTGTAAAGCTTCTGTCTTGCAGATAGGAAGCAATAAGTCTTATACAATAATCGGGGAATTTCAACTTGATAAGTTTGTGAATAAGACCCCGGTGCCAGATAATATCAAAAGCTTTCACAATATCTAGGAAAATGGCTCCGGTTGGGAACTGACAATTGAAACTATCAGTAATATATCTGATGACATGAAGCAGCTGGTGATTAGTACTGTAAAGATGACAGAAGCCAAATTATTCTTCTGGAAGGTAGGAGGTCTGTGGAATGACTTGATTAAGATGATATAGAATAATTTTTTCAGTTATTTTAGGAAGTTGGCTGAGGAGGCTAATTGGGCGGTAGTTCTGCGGAAAAGTTGAATTTTGATGCAGTTTGGGGAAGACGACGATGATAGCATGTTTCCATATATTAGGAAAGTAAGAGAATTTGATGATAGAATTGATAATCCTCGTAAAACAAGTGATAGCATTGATAGGAGGATGTTTCAGAGTTTTGGCAGAAATACCATCAACATCTGGAGCTTTTTTGTGTTTTAAGGAACTAATATAATCGGCAACCAGCTTAGGCGTGACGAGGAGTGTAATGTTCAAAGGATCTGGGATTTTTAAGAAGGTACTAACAGTTTCATTAACTTTGGAAATATGATTGTTGTCGTAAGGGTGGTATTGGGCGTAAACCTTTCTTCTAGTATATCTGCAGAGGTGTTAGCTTTATCTTCGTCAGAATAAACCATTCCGTTGGTACCAGGAAGTGGCGGAATTTGCTTGAAGGGTTTCTTAAATTTCTTAGAAATGTCAAAAAGAGAATTATCTTTAGCTGCGAGAGAGTTGAGGAAGTTTCGCCAGCAATTATGTCTTAATGTGTCTTGAAGTTACTAATGTCCGTTTTGATGTCATGCTGAAGAGCGTTCAATTGAGTTTTGAACCTCAAGTCTCGTGTATTTTGATAGTTTTTCCTAATACGATTTTTGCACTTAATTTTTTCTCTTATGCTGGCTGGAAGAGGAAGAAAAGGATGGGAACTGATGAATTTATTGAATGAAATTGATAGCATGTGGAATATAGGGGGTAAACCTTTTGATTTCAGACTCAATACCATCTTCATTGATGCTTTTGGGATTTTCAGGAATGGTATCTGAAATGATTTTTGTGAATTTCTTTCAGTCTGTGACACCAATACTCCTGCCCAGTGAAGGTAAGTAAGTATTAATGCTGATTTCAAGAAGGATGGGGTTATGGTCAGATGAAAGAGCTGTCATAACAGAAATTTGGTAATTATAGTCGAGGTTGTTGGAGAGAAAAAAGTCAATAATAGAAGAGTTATTATAGCTGTAATGCGTAGGTTCATCAGAGGCATGAATGGTATAATTTTTATTTTGAATCAAGCTAACAATTTCTCGTCCTTTTCTGTTGCTAGCTCCTTGATTCCAGCATTCATGCTTAGCATTGAAATCTTCTCCAATTAAAGCAAGTGAGTTAAAATCCAGTATATGTTCAATTTCAGAAATGATGGGACTATTATTAGGAGGTATATAGATATTAGAGATAATGAATTTTTTGTGCTCAATTTGAATTTCGATAATATTATTTTCTAAGAGGTAGAAAAATGTTGTTTGATTTGATGTTGGATGCTTCTTTTGACAAAAGTGATGATTCCACCTCTGCGTTCGTTTTCTCGGTTCATACGGTAAGTCGAATAGTTTGCGTAAAGCACTTTTAGTACAGGTTTCAAATGAGTTCCCTGAATAAGAATTACGTCAGGTTCTAGTTCCAGAAGAAGGTAACCGAATTCGTCTTTTTTGTTAAATAGGCCATTAGCATTCCACGAAAGAATTTTGATATTTCTCAGATTAATACTGCGTGGCACGTTAAAGGTAATTACTCATTTTGTCAAGAATGTCCACAATAGCACCTATTTTGTCTATAGGCGAGGTTTGTTTCTTCATAGTTTTGAGGCCTTCTAGAATGACAGTCCATATTGATTTTAATGAACCCAAATTAAATACGTCTGGAAAAGTGGAGCTTGTGGTTTAGAGTTTTAGATAAGTTGGAGTTCTGAGTATTTTCAGGCTCCAGAGAATCCATTTCTTTATTTAGATGTAGAAAGTTGTTGTCTTGTAAATTCCAAGGATTTTTGGTTAGTGGATTGCTGGGTGTAATTTCCGCTTGGTTTGTTGTGATCTAGCTGGACACTGAGAGAACTTAGCTGGATGTGGACTACCACAATGGCATCAAGCGTCCGGCTTATTTTTGTCAACTGGGAAGTATTTAGGTTCATGATTTCTCCCACAACGCACATAAACCCAGTCACGGGTACATAAAAGTGAGCTGTGGAAGTATTGATGGCAGCGATATCATTGTGGAGGGCCAGGCCTCCTTTTCAAAGTTTCAGCAGTGACATTCATATATCCGATGTGTTTGATATGATAAATGTTTTCTGATACTTCACTCTTAGGAATATGAATTAAGAAAAGAGGCATTGGCTTATTTTTTTTCTTCTTCTCATGATTGTGATATGGTTAATGGTAAAGCCTTGGTTTGTTAGTTCTTGGGCAATATAGTTGGGGTTCATAGTCACTGGTAGGCCTCTGATTACGACTTGAATCACTTTTTCTTCTGGCAGAAGAAATATATGGGCTTTAAGATGTGTTTCTTCTATGACTTTATCAATAAAGCGGCGAGAGTCAGCATCAGGAGGTTCAATTTGTAGTCTGTCTCCTTTAAGAGTCCCCATTATCTGTCTTCCAGTTTGATTACTTAAATTTGCAAGAAATTCATCGGCTTTGATAATATTATCCACTATTATGGGTGGAACTCCATTCTTTTGAGCTTTATTTGTAGGGAATTTCTTCTTGGTAATTTTTGGAATCCTGCACTTTTTGGAATGGTGGCTCGTATAGTTGGTTGGCTAGATGTGGATGCGTGGTTATCTTCAGTATCATCTAAGTTCATTGAGTCATTATCGATTTGGAGAACTTGAAATTTGTTATTTGTTTTAAGATTTGGTTCATCATTGTCGTCTCAGAATCTGAAGATTTTCTTATTTGTCGTTTCCGTTGCTTACGGAATTCACTTCCACTTTGCTGAGCTTCGTAGTATTGTTTCAAGTCATTTATTTGCTTCTGTAAGAGCTCATTAGAACTTTTGAGGTCATTGATTGTTGCAGTAGCTTGAGCATTTTCTTGTTCTCGTAGTTGGTTGATGGCTTTTGCAAGTATCCTCCATGTAACTGCGGTGCCGAACACCAGGGTGCCTAGGTTCTAAGAACCATACCCCACGTCGAACAGATAAATATAGTTACGAATATTGTGAATTGTAACAGAATGGATCTTAGAGATCATAAACTTATAAGGGAAATACATAATTATCATGAAATTGTACTTAATATTTTCTAAGTAGATGTAATTAAAAATTCATTATTTGTAGTAGAAAGCAGGTCAGGCACAGAAAACCTGTAAAGAGAACATATGCATGGCAAGAAACAATAATAGGCAAGTGCGAGACTTTTGGTGCCACTAGGTGAAATAAGGGTACATAAACATACTGATTATGAGATACAAAGAACTAATATATACATGTTAAGTTATAATACATATATTACATAATACATAATTATTAAACTAGATTTTTACACATGATGGCCCTAGGGCGTTTTATATACAATGGGTCGTTACAGTCATAACTATAATTGGTAATCACAGGATTGTCAATTAACTCCTGCTGCTCAAAAAATTTCCGCGCAAGGCGGCTGTAGAATATTTTAATTTCCTCAATGTTAAGCTCCTTGTGGAGCTGCTTGTTTCGAACATACCAAGGGGCATTACATATTTGTCTGAGTGCCCCATTTTGGGCTGCCTGTAAATTTTTTCTTAAAGACTTGCAGGAATACGCCCAAACTGGGCAGGCGTAGCTAATGATGGGACGCAACACGGATTTGTAAATGAGCAACTTGTTGTCGATAGAAAGAACGCTGTTTCGAGCCATTAAGGGGAATAGTGACGCTTTACGCGCTCGAAACTTACTAATAATATGTTTAATGTGTGGGTTCCATGTGAGAGATTTAGCGAGGATCACCCCAAGATAAGGGACCTGCTTGACCCAAGGGATACTTTCACCATACATTTGTAGACAATCCGGAGATTTTCTTTTCTTAGTGAACAATATAGCATTGGTTTTGCCAACGTTGACTTTTATTTTCCATCGGACTAGCCAAGCCTCTAGTGCTTGGATGTGTTCTTGTAGGTGTTGTAAAACTGGACCAACAAATGCATTTTGTGTAAGGATCGCAGTGTCATCAGCATACATTGCGAGTGTAGTGTTGGGTGTAGTGGGTATGTCGTTCACATAAATGTTGAATAGAGTGGGGCCCAAGAGGGACCCCTGTGGGACGCCAGCCTGGATAGGCCGGCTTATGGAAAGTGAACCTGAAACATGAACGACAAAGTGTCTACCTGTCAGGTAGGACTTAATTGTGTTTGTGATGTAGCCTGGTAATCCCAGGTTGTGTAATTTGTATATGAGGGCATCCAGCCATACTCGATCGAAGGCCTTAGCTATATCCAGGAACAAGCCATCAGTCACACTGCGCTTCTGCAATCCTTCGCTGATATGCTCCACCACTCTATATAATTGGTGCGTAGTAGAATGTTTCTGACGGAACCCAAACTGGTACGGTATGATGATCTTGTTGTCCAGTAGAGAGGTGTTCAGTCTGTGTAATATCACAGCTTTTAGGCTTTTGCAAGTAGCAAATGTAGTTCTTTGATAGTTTCAGGTGAAAGTCCAACATTCGTTTGATTTAAGGCATTTTCAGTGTCGAGTACATTTTGCCTGGTGGATTTGGCATTGTTTGATAAAGTTAGCTTGTAACTGAGGATGTGAATAAACTGAAGATCTGCTAAAGTTTGCGTATAGTCATGATCAGAAGTTTCATGTGAATGTGCAGTTTCCTCCATGTTCGTTGTATGCTCGAACGCAGGATCTAACTTAAATTCGACCCGACATCAACACAAGATGCCATGCGCAAGGAAAACTAAAGATTAAAAGAAGTTGCAATCTGCTCTAATATAAGACGCAAAACTTCTCAGCAGCCTTGCAACTGATTTTCTCACGAGACCTCTGACCGCAATCGAAAAAAGTCCCTTTGGGCACAATGTAAAATCTAAAAGCTTTCAGATTTTTTTTTTTCGTTTGAAATTTAAATTTTGAAGAGATTCACTCACAATAAATTCAAGCCTCAAAGCTATCAAATTGAATCTATATTATCAAGGTAATTTTGAATCAATAGGTATCAAATTCTGCATATCTAATATTATTCTAATATAGTACGGTGCATTTGTAATTAGCCGCATAACAAGTTCGTTTCGTTAATAATTTATTATTCGGTTATTCTTCGAATAGGAAATTTTATTATTATATTCTTTTATTATTTTAAGCATTATTAAGTTTCTTAAGTAATTTTATTAGTTTTGTTCTTTGAATTTTTTTGTTGGCAAGTTGCTGATATGAAGATTCATCCTTTGAACAATATCTTATATAGCGGTAAAATACAACTGTTTCGTTTTTTAAATTTGTATATTCAAAATGCCGCGAGAAATGATAACGTTGCAGCTTGGACAATGCGGAAATCAAAGTATGTTATCGTCAAAAGAATATTCATATTTCATTTATTTACCGCTGTGAAACTTTTTATTTGTTAAAGTACGTGATGTTATTTTTATACCTTATTTACAAATGAGTCTGATGGTTGACTCAAACCTTCGCGTTTGAATCATCTTGAGTGTTATATATGCGCGTTTGATTCCTGTCACGATCACTGGAATTTAAGAAACAAGAGATCTGTATTAAAATGAAAATTAATTTTTCATGCCTTTAGTTAAATTTTTGTGACTGATTTAAATTTCTTTCATAACTTTTATTACTATATGAATCTATATTTTTTTTTTT
>KK120930.1:113021-137973 GCA_000611955.2 Stegodyphus mimosarum
TTTTTTTTTTTTTTTTTTTTTTGCAGTTGGGTTTGAATTTTGGAAAAAACTTTGTGCTGAGCATGGCATTAATCCAGGTAGGTATTTGACTTATTTCATAAAATAACAATTATTAAAAGTAAAATTTACTTATAAACCAGAGTATTTTAAAAATTCCATTTGAATATTGTAGAAGGAGTCCTGGAAGATTTTGCTACTGAAGGCACAGACAGAAAAGATGTATTTTTTTATCAGGTAACATTGCTTATGTATTCAAATGTAGGAAACAAAATTTCGAATATTAAATATAAATAAAAAGGAAAATAATATGTTGAAAGTTGTAATACATCACTTGCAGGTAAAGATAAGCTCAGGTATTAGCACAAATTTTGTTGCAAATCATCAAAAGATGTGTTTGTGATTTCATTCTTGTGTCTAATTTTAACTCATAAGAAGTCAGAAAATTATTTTTATAATTTTTGAAATTCAGCTATCTATTTACATATCTGCATGTAAGTAAATATAATATAGGCATCTTTCTTCAATCAGTTTCATCAGGGACATTATTAATAATTCTACTATTAGTTTCTTTTATTTTATTGTTTAATAGTGAAGGCATTTTTAACTGTTTGTTCTGTAAGAATATGTTTGTGCTAGGAAGTCGTATAAAACAGAAATTAATAATCTGCTGAAAGTTGTAATATATCACTTGGAAGTAAATATAAGTTCACATATTAGCATAAATTTTATTGTGAATCGTCAAAAGATGTGTTCCATGATTTCTTTCTTGTGTTTATAACAAGTCAGAATTCAGGTATCTATTTACATTTGTGCATGGAAGTAAATGTAATAAAGGAGACTTTCTTAAGTCACTTTCATCAGGGACATTATTAATAATTCTACTATTAGTTTCTTTTATTTTATTGTTTAATAATGAAGGTATTTTTAACCATTTGTTATGTAAGAATATGCTTGTGCTAATTAATCAGTATCAATTATAAAATGCTAATTAATCAGTATCAATTAAAAAATGCTAATTAATCAGTATCAATTATAAAATGCCTTTATCATTGCACCATTATGAAAAATTTAAAATTTCCTAAGTAGTTAATTAACTGTTTCATATTTTAAGTGTCCAGATTGTAAGACTTAATTAGTTTAGTTTATTCAATCTCATTAGCTCATTTAAATGAGGAAGATCCCCATTTTTAAGAGAGATTTGTTTAAAATTAGTGGCTTTAATATTATAGATTTTTAGTTTCTAAATGTTGGCATTTTGATTTTAATATTTATCTGATATTTATTTTACTTGGCTATTTTATCAATTTTGATGTGTTTTGTTATATATATATATATATATACACATTTATTTATTTTATACACTGCTAAGTTTAAGGTATATATGGATGTATATATGTAAGAATATGTAAAATATAACAAAATAAGAATGTTGCTGTAAGACTAATTGGCAATCTCAAAATTAACATTCTAGATTTGGTACTCTCCCCGTAAATTCATCTATTCTCCCAAATTCGAGATCCTTCCATGTTATCTAGTATAACTACTGCCTAGTACACCTATCTGGTATAACTACTGCTTCGTGAGGCAATTATTCCACTTCTTCATTCCTTTCCCTAGCTTCTGCTACTGCTGACGTATCTTCTATGCTCTGCTTGTTTGTCTAAAAAATGATGTCGCCCTGTTAACCTGTGTATATAAGAAGTTATCATAATTGCTTATGATTAAAAAACATGCCTACAAACAATTAGTCTAATGTGCCTGGAAATTAAGATTGTAATTGGCTGAACTTGATTTGGTATCAATATCTCTTTCTCATCTTTGCCACTCTGCCATCACAACTGCCAGCTTTTAAAGTACCCGGATTCCGAATACGCGTTAAATTATGACATGTATATATATGTGTGTGTGTGTGATATTTTTTTACTGTGTAGTTGTGATGGCTGAGCAGACAGGCGAACAGACGATGCTGACACGAGTGAATTTTGAAGTCCCAATCTTTATTTTATGCATATAAAACCATTTTAGTAGATATTTATCCAGTCACAATGAAATACAGGAAATCCTACGTACACTGATGTAAAAGTAGGACGTAAGCGTCCAAGAAGTGAAGCGACATCCGGTAAATTAGCAGTGGCGAAGCTAGGAGAAGGATGACGTATTTTTTTGTGCCAAGAATATTTATACCAAGTACATGCAGAAAGTACTGTGAGCTAAGATTGGTTAATTTTAGGTTGTTATATAATCATCAAAGGCTCTCAAATTTCAAACAAATGAATATAGGGGGAGAGCACAAAATCTAGAATGTAAAGGTCACCAATTATTTTTTTACAGCAGCTGTCATATTTTGTTATATCTTACACATACACACACACATATATATATATATATAGGAATTAGAAAAGTAGACAAAGGTGCATTTTACAAAAATTATGAAAGAACTAACAAGTTTAAAATTAGCACCTAGTGATGCTGAATTTTATAAATGAATTTAAAAAAAGTTAGGATTAAAATACCTAGAAAAAACCATAGGAATACTTGAATGCAACCTACCACTTTTTTTTTCCAAAACACATTGCAAAAGAAAAGTTTTAATAAACAATATTTGAACCGAAAATGCCATATGAGTACCAAAAACATTTGTTAATCTGTTTTGTATATAGCTTCAAACAGAACTTGTCAAGGGAAAAGTGTTTTGAAGCTTCAAACCAAGTCAATTAACTAGACCAACTAAAACAAGTTGTGTTCCAACAAATCCACTGCGACTTCGAACAGCAAAGCGAACTTAATTTTTTTTTAAAGTATGAAAACAAATAAACTGTCTCATTGAATTTTTCTCTTTTTCCGACTTGTTTCAGTTGTTCATATCACAAAAGTATTGAATGTTGAAAGTAGTATTACTAATTAGAGGCTACAAATTCCATTTTTCCGTGGTATATTTGCATGTTCAGTTCAAATATTGCTTTTTGCAATTTAGTCCTTTTGCAATGTGCTTTGGACAAAAAAAGGATAGATTGCATTCAAGTATTCTTATGTCTTTTTCTAGGTATTTTAATCCTAATGTTTTTAAAATTCATTTACATATGTATATTTTTTTAAACTTTTTAAACTCAGCAGTAAACACTAAAAATTTTAAAACAAAATTTCAAAAGGAGCAATGTCGAAAAAATTTTGAAAAGTTGTAAAGTTTTAAATTTATTACTTTTTCCTTTTTATGCTATGAATTTCTGTTGTCTCCTTGTATACATGTCACTTTTGTGTTTAAACGTATCCCACAAACACTGTATTTGTTTAAAATTAGTATCCTGTTTTTCCTTGACATGAAGCTATAATATCAGATTTGTAGAATAAGTTATTTAATTAATAAATCAGGTTTCCAACTATGTTTTCTTTAGTTTCCAAGATATAAACGCTAGACATTCACTTGACATGAGACTTTGCAGGAGTATAATTGAAAAAGTGTGTATGCAATACCTGTATTAGTCATTTTTTTCGAGGAATGCACTGGTGTTTTTCGAAGTATGACTTGGTGTTTTGTCTTGATGACGTTTTACTCTTTGAAAGTCTTGGGTTAGAGAAATGGAATTTCTTCTATAAATATTGGATGCAAACTCTTTCTTATTTTTAATTTTCCACTGTAAGAGAATCCTGTGACAATCATAAACCCCTAACTGAAACCTTCTTTACACTGCCAAAGTCTGGTTTTGAACATTTTTTTCACTTTGTTGTTAATAAATAAATCCTCTTCTCTCCCTCTTTTTTTTTTTTTTAAGTCACAGAGGTAGTATATAACAATTACTCACTTTAAATTTTCAAAACCAAAGCGAATATATACTTTTTTTTTGTTGTTGTTGTTGCAATTGTTTAAGTAATGGCTTATCAAATATCACAATGTATTTCCATTTAACTCCTGTTAAATATGAAGGTAAGGTGAAAAGTTCTTGCCTGACAATGAAAGGCTGTGACTTAAAGCAGTTAAAAAGTGTTTTTATTTTTCTACATAATCTCTCTTGACTTCAACACACTTGGTCCAGCGTTTGTTCCAACATCAGTATTCCTTCCTGGAAGTGAGAGTCGGGAAGGTTGTGAAAATATTCATCTACGACCTTCTCAACTTTCTCATTGGATGCGAAGCGCTTCCCAGAAACAAATTTCTTCAAATTTGGGAACAGATGGAAGTCTAAAGCCCCGTTCGCAAGAGCAGATTCGACCAGTGGCGAAAACCGGTTCTTCCAACGTGTCCCATTCACATGGCGAAGAAGCATTAACTTCTCGGAATGGAGGAGGAACCTGACAGAATTTTCCTACCTCTCAGGGGCAGGGCAAATGGGGAGATTTCCGATACTGCACTGCGAGATGGCGCGGTTCACTCAATTTTAGTAAGCAACATGGCTGACATGCAATCGACTGCTCGCTGGACTGTCAGTGAAACAGTCGCGTTGATAGATGTCTGCCGATGTGATAGCATCCCCCCAAAAATAGATGGAACTGTACAAGATATGGATATTTATAAACAAGTACAGACAACATTATCTGATGCTGGATAATTCAGAAATATCATTGAAATTAAAACTAAAGTTAAGGAGCTCAGACGCATATATTGGTTCAAAGCGACAAGCGGGTCGGTACCTTTCGAATGATTTTTTTTTTTTATTTAGGAACTTTCATCTACTTTTTATGAATATTATTAAAAGTTTTTTGCACAACAAAATTATTTTAATTTTTAACAAAGAAATAGTTTTTTAATAAAAATTTAACAATTAAAATGTTTTTCTTCTCCTACAATTTTCAGTGTTCCCCCCAGATTTTTTTATTGTATTTATTATTCTTAATAACTTCAAGGATTGATTTTGCAATTAATGCATTAGTTTCTGAGAAAAAAAGTAAAAACACTTTTCCGTGTAAAATCTTTAAAACAAATATGATCTCCGTCACATTTTCATTTCAAATAATTTTTCTTTTCAGTATTTTGCAAAACCCATCCTTGTTTCTATAAAGTATATAATTTTAAATAAGCAGTAAAAATATCAAATAATTTAGTCCATACCTGTATATGTTTTAGGACTTAAAGTAAAAGGATTTATAGAAAAAATTAAAACTGAGAAAACGCAGTTTAAAGAATACAAACTGTCTAAATAGTCATTAAATCATTTCAAACTTCCTAAAAATTTTATTACTGAATTTCAGTTCATAAATATATGTAAAAGTTTAGTGCTATTTATACATTTGGTTAATATAAATATAAATTACAAGCCTTTATTTAAAACCTTATTTGGCCAGAAAGATTGCAAAAAAATCATAAAACGCAAGTAGAATTTTTCTTTATATGTTTTTGTTTGTGAAACACGTTCAAAACAATTTTAATACATGAATTAATTATATAATATTGTTGCATGCGTACAGGTTTGTAATAGATTGATAATAGTTTGTAAATGATTGTCATTGCACACAGGTTCGATAATAGTTTCCTTAAATTTATTTTATCAACCTAAACACTTCAAAGTTCTGGAATTTTCCACAAAAATACTCGTACAAGTGTTTAGAATGTCACAAAATGCTTCAAATTACTAAGAACGTTAAACACAACGCAGTGCAAAGCGCATCTTAAGGGAAAGCTAACTTGGAAATATCTCCGATCTCACGCTGAACTAACACCTCGCAATAATAACAAATTATATAGTGTAAATAATATCATGAAAATAGTGTTAAGTAATGAGATTATTACTTTGATGTTTCGTAATTATTCCCAAGAAAAACCAGTATTTCCTATTCTGCTTCATTGCATATCTTTTAAAAAAGTAAAAAATCATCCATTTAATTTTATTTATAATTTTTATAAATGCGAAAAGTTTGTTTTATAACTTGTAAAAATTTCGGAAGTTTGTAACCGATATATTTTTAGATAGGAAATTTTAAAATTAATAGGTGTCAAAAAGTCTAAAAATACGAGCGATTTTCAAAAATTGTCCCAAAACAAAACAAAAAACAACAAAAAAAAAAAAGGTAAAATTTTTTTCCCACTGTGTCTTATGGTACAAAGAGTAATGTTCTGAAATTCTCAGTTTATTTAACGCAAATACTTCCAAAAAATCGTTTCAACTTTAAAGAAGAAAAACTTGGAAAAAAAAAAAAAATCTAACCTTCTAAAAATCAAAATTGTGACTCCACATCCAAAAGCAGTATATGTGCAAAGTTTGAATTCGATTCTTATCGGGAAACAATTTAAAAATCGATGACCATCTTTTAATCATAGCGACAAGCACCAAGAGTGAGCTAAATAAAAGCCTATAAAATAATAATTATTATAAAAATTATAATGCACGAATTTTTCAGGAACCATTACGAAAGTTCCGGTACCAATTGCGGAAGTACCGATTACGAAATTAACAACACAAACAACGTTAAAAATGTGTAAACACTATTAGAAATCAAACAATTCGCACAGTGGTGTATCTGTAAAGGGAAGGAAGATGGCGGTCTTCTGAACAGGTCCTAAAAGTAAAACTCCTTCCCGTTTCTTTTTTCTCCTCTTGCTAATGGCAGCTGTGCGAAGGAGCGTTGCATGTGAACGGGGCTTAAGGGTGCCAAATCAGGAGAATAGAGGGATTGCTGAGCAGATCATACCCCAAATCTGGTAGTTTTCCTATCACCAATGCACCCTTGTGCACAGGTGCACTGTCTTGATGAGAGACGGTTTTTTCTTCTTCAATTGATGCCTTTTCTCGTGAATTTTGGTATCCAGCTAGTCAAGAAGGTTGAAGTAATATTTGCCTGTAATTGTTCTGCTTTTGCAAGGTAATCAATTAACAGGATCTCTTTTGCATCCCAAAACACACTGGGCATGACCTTTCCGGCAGATGCGATCAACTTTGCTTTCTTTGGTGCTGAACCACTGGCTTCCACCAATTGTTTGTACTGCTGTTTCCTTCCTGGCATGTAGTGGTGGACCCATGTCTCGTCCATGGTGACAAATCCCTGTTGAATCATTCCAAAGATTTCTGCTAAAATCGTTTGCACATTTGCTTTTGATTGGCATTCAGCAAGTGTGGCACCCATCTTGTGCAGAGCTTTCGCATCCCTAATTCTTTGTTTAAGATGTTTTGCACCCTTTCTTCCGATATCCCCCACAGCTTCAGCTATCTCACCCACCTTCACTCGCCTGTCGTGCAACAGGATAATCATGTACTTTTTCTATGGTTTCCGATGTGGTTGCAGTTTTTAGCCATCCTTCACATATGCGTGAATTTAAGCGTGGTCACATATCCTTAGAGGGATATGTGACCACGCTTAAATTCAACTGCCCACTTTTTAACGGTTGACATTGAAGGAGCAGAGTCCCCGTATCCCGGTAAACTTTTGTCAACTTCGAATGAATTTCCTTAGGGGTTAATCCATCCAAAACAAAGAATTTTATGACCACACAGTGTTAAAATTTATCCATTTTAACGAATAACATGCAAGACATCTACTACAAAAATTTGTGTAAACAAACCGCTTGAGAGAACAAGTTGCATCTGGCCGTACGAACTAATGACACGTGCACCCAGGCAGGAAACAATAAGTTTTGTTGATTGGAGTGCCGTATTTGGGTCAGGCCGAGAACTTTTCACCTTACTCTCTAAGTTTTCATACATATGCCCCCAAATTGTTCTACATTGAGCCACATGCCTTCGCAAAAGCTGGTAAACATAATGTTTTTTAGACATTTCAAGTTGTAAATTTTGTTTTTTTATTTTATTTGTTAGATTATGATATTAACAGGAAAGCAGCTATTTTTTTAACAAAAATATGTACTGATTGAAGGATTTTGTTTTATTTCAAGTAATTAAAAGTTTATTTTTCTTCACTAGGCAGATGATGAGCATTATATTCCTAGAGCTGTTTTACTGGATTTGGAGCCCCGGGTAATCCATTCTATAATGAATTCTCCGTATGCAAAGCTTTATAACCCTGAAAATATTTATCTCTCAGAAGCTGGAGGTGGAGCTGGTAATAACTGGGCTGTTGGATTTTCTCAGGTATGTGGTTTTCGATTTCAGAATAGTTCATTTTATGTGGTTTTTAAATTAATTATTTTAGTGTGTGATTTAAAGTTATTTAATAATTAAGTCACAATAGAAACATACATACTGAACATTGGTTATTAAGAATCCAGATATTCAAAATTTCTATGCAAAATTTGACATTTTTTCCCTATTAACGAGTTGCAGACAGCTACTGCTTATGTATGACTAACCATCCATGTAGTTACATTAAATAGAATTCCTTTCTTCTCTGCAAAAGTTTTATTTAAATAGCACAAAGAAAGAAATGCAGTTCATTCTAAGAAGCTATTTGTTATTATGTTGTTAATTTTATTACTTAATATGTAAGTAAAGAAAGAAGTTTTAGTTCAGTTTCATTGAATAGAAATGGATAATATATTCGTTTCATACATGAAAAATATTTTCTTTAATTTTAATACACTGAAATTGCATGTTTAGCTTCAATTTTTGCATTTTTTTTACATAAACTTATGAAGTTTTTAAAGCTTTATTTAGTATAATTGTAGTCCTCCAACAATTTGCTTTCAGGATTCACATGGTCTTTGAAAATCCTTAGATTTTTAGGAAACTATTTTTGTCATCAAAAGTTTTAAGTTTTGATTAAAACTAGTAAAAGGTTCTTAATTTTACTCATCTCACAATTCTTTATTTAAAAAATTTTTTTTAAATTTTCTTTTCTTCCGCATCCAATATCCAGAATGATCTAAAATCCAGATCTGAAAGCCACCAACAACTTTTTTTTTTTAGGATTTTTTTGGTATGTTTTATGTGTGCACATTTGATTCCTCCCCCCCCCCAATAGTCCCAATGTGGAAAGTCCCAATTCTTAATTTCACTTATGCGTTAAATAAAATGCCACACTCCTTGCAAAATTTTGTGATGGATAAAGGTATATCCGTCTCAAAATTTTGCGAGGAGTGTGGCATTTGAAAGTCAGCTGTATATGACATAAGAAACAGGAATTTTTAATGAATTTTGACACCCCACTCGCAATGAATAACAGAAAAATTATTCCTTGTGCTAAAAGTAACAATCATGATAAAGTGATGATTGAATGGGTTAGACAACATCACAGCAAAGGTGTGCCATTGGCTGGTCCAAAGGTAATAGCTCAAACCGGAATATTTCACTAAAACATGAACTTAAAACACTGAGTCCATATATTCGACAGGTTGGTTTACAAAATTTAAAAATCAACATGGCAGTTAAAAATTTCAGGTGAAAAAGTTTCAGCTGATAATGAAGCTGCTAAACTATTTGCAGATGAATTCACTGAACTCATTAATAGTGAAAAGTTATCTCCAGAAGTAATTTATAACGCTAATGAAGTTGGTCTTTTCTGACAATATGTACTGTGAAATAACTTGGCAGCCTCTATAGAAAAAGCCGCAACTAGTGTCAAAGATTCCAAAGGAGACTAACAATTTTAGCATGTGCAAATGCTGCAGAAACGCAGAAGTGTAAACTTTTTATAATCGGAAAGAATACACGACCTCGAGCACTTAAAGGAGTAAATATTTTCTCCATTATATATCGTGCAAATAAAAGAATATGGATGACACAAGTGTTAATGAATGATGATTGGTTTGAAATCATTTCATACCCTAGGTTTGGAAACATTTGAATTGTTTGGTTTAGCTGATGATGCAAAAATTGTCCTGATTGTAGACAACTGTTTGGCTCATACTTCACTTAAAGTTTTAGTGAAAGATAATATATCCGTATTATTCTTTCCTCCAAACTGGAGGTCTGTCGTTCAACCTATGGATATTGTAATAGCATGCATGCTGAAATGCAAATATAAAGTAGCATTTTTAAAATCCATCTTAAATTTCTTTAATAATGAATTTTGAAATATTTTAGCATAAAATTTGCTGTGTGGAGCATCACAAGGTCGTGGGAGATGTGTCTCCAAATACTTTAAAAAATGCTTAACATAATTCAAGTTAGTTGGAATTTTTGACACAGCAATTACAGGACTTGAGGAATGGAACTTTGTAACGAACAAGAAATTATGTCTGTCTACAGAATTAAGGAGAAAGTATTAGCACAGAAACAAAGCAGCTTAAACAACTTACATTGGAAGTTTAATAACATACACAAATAAATATTAATTTTTTTTTGTTAATTTTGGTACCCTTTAGATCATAAATGCTTCATAAATCATGATTTCATATTTTTAATTTTATAATTTCTACATGTCATCTTACCAGATTTAAATGCTGATCTAATATCCAGAATTGCCAAAGTCCCCACGAGTCCGGATCTCAGACTTTGTACTGTACTAATTTACTATAAATACTTAGTATCTATAAATCTTTGCTTTCATAAGCTATTTAATTATCATTTCTTGTTGCAGGGTGAAAAACTGTATGAGGAAATTTTCGACATAATAGATCGTGAAGCTGATGGAAGTGAAAGTCTGGAAGGATTTGTTTTGTGTCATTCTATAGCTGGTGGAACTGGATCTGGTATGGGTTCCTATATACTGGAGAGGATCAATGACAGGTAAATCAGTTGAGTATTTAATACTTTAGCAGTGTTAGTTTTATCACATTGATTCTATTTAATACTGCGACTTCTATCAAGTCTTGTATTAAATAAATTGAAGATTCTTTCCAGAACAGGGGAACACTTGACAGCATTTAAAAGTATTTCATAAGCTGATTACCAAGAATAAGAACAATTTTCTAAATGGTAGCATGCTATCAGTTTCGTGAAAGAATAACAATTCAATAATATTTTAAGAACAAGAAATAGCAAATAAGAGTGAAACAAAAAAATTAAAACATTGTTGTTTCTTGCTTCATCTGTATGTAATGGCATGTCAATAATTTTAATGCATTTTGAAAAAATAATATGAAGGCCTTTTTATAAGCTTCTGCATTATGTAATTTGATGAATCAAGAGTCAAATTTTAAACTTTGACCAATGTTGTTGTTACCAGTCTTACTTACCTGACAACGGTCAGCACAAGCTCACAACATTCATAATGACAAGGAATCAAATGTGCCTGTCATTAGCATTAACCTTGAGTACAGTATAGGTGATAGCCCAACTTTAGCTCAGTTCTCCCTCCAATTTTGAGGGAGAATACCCAGTTCAGGTCTCTCACCCTTCGTTACCTACCACCAACCTCTTGAGGACTTTTGGCTCGCCACATATTTGGAGTGCCCCCATTGTTGCACAGATAGTATGCAATTACAAACATTCTTGCATTCTGAGGGATTCGAACCCAGGCCCTTTGGTATGGCAGTAAAAGTCACTAACTGCTATGCTGTCTGAGCGGCACTTTTGACTGATGATAATGCTTTATAGTTGAAAATTTTTTGTCATTGTTATAAGCTAAGCTTTCATTCTTTCAAGTTATCAACAATAATATCTTGATTAGCCGATTATCATAACTTTGTTTACCAGGTCAGTAAGCCGATTATCATAACTTTGTTTTTCAGGTCACTAAGAAAATTGATATACCACTTATACTAAATTTTCTAGTGCTGGTCCATTTGATTATTGCTATACTGTGGGTAAATATGAACTTTTATGAAAGAACGTGTGATGATTCTTTTTTCATTAAGGGAAAAAAAATCCACAGGAGCATTTTGCTTTATGTACAAAGACTGTCTTATCAAATGACTTCAAAATGTGGGGGGGCTGACCATTAAAATATCATTCAGCATATATTCATCCAATAGGAGAAGCAATGAATGATTTTTTACGAGCATGATGTGTACTTTCTTTATAGACAGGCATAATGAAGAGTAATCACTAATTCAATATGGCACTGATGCTGAATGAAAGTGAAGCATGAAAAAAATTTGAATTCAGCGATGAAGGAGAATCTCGCAGAGAGACTGCTGTAATAATGCAACAATAGAGATAAATAGATAAAACTAGTTAAATTTTATCGCCATTATTTGGTTTTAACTTAAATGGCATCATGTTTTAGAATTCTACCTAAAGTAATGCATTGTTAGGAAATACAGTTAAAAGAAATCTTAATCAAACTTTGCATAACTCAAATACATGATTGCAGGAAATTCTTGCAAAGTGGAATTTCGTGTGTATATGCTATCTTAATTGTCTCTATTTAATTTGTCCATTGTGAGAATTTTAATTATATGTGGTATGCTGCATAGTGTCAGCTGCTTTGCAATAGTCCTCTGTAATGACTGGTTTGAAAAATCATTCATTGCTTAGAACAACAAAACCTGAGCTTTAAAGTTCTCCTAAATCTTATTAATGTTCCAGGATATGCTGCCACAACATTAAAGCTAAATGTAGAGGTTTATTCGTTTCATTGAACACCACCACCTTTAAAATCATTCAGAGCCTTTTATGTCAAGCAATCTCACATCTTTGCAATTAAAGCACTGGATGAAGGAAAGCACGACGTGCTAATGGCAGTTTAGAAGCAGTTTAGCATAAGATGCTGCATAGAAATGATTAAACTTGAATGGAAACAAGAAAGTATCTATAAATAACATAATCATAAACAATGAATACTTGCTGGCATCGGCTTTGGCCAGAAGTTATCTACAACTTCAAAAGATTTCCATTGATGGAAGATAAAGCCAAGGAAATAGTACAGATTACAAAAGCAATAGGCTGCGAAGGATTTTCAGAAGCAGTAGAAGGAGAAATCCAAGAAGTAGTTGAGAATGATGATGATGAAATGACAAATGAAGAATTCCATGATGTTACAACACCAGTAAACAATGAAAGCAGTGGTAGTGAAGAAGATAAGGAGCCTTTATAATAAGTTACATCAGGCATTTTACCAAGCAAGAATCACAGGCTAATTTTAAAAATAATTGTATCATGTATCTTCTTATTAAATAGTAATAGAAATCATTTCAATTAACACTTGTTTCATTTTCCCCCTTTTAATTACAATAATATTTAGGTTATATAAATTATACGTACTTTCTTAATCTAAATTATACCCACTGCAATTTCTTTGAAAGATAAAATGGGTTACGTACGTATCTGTTCGTAATGGATTGAATGCACAAGTAGATAAAAAGTTAATAAAATTAATTTTTTTCACAATAAATAAAACATAATGCTGAAATATTTCCTTAGAGATATTCATACAGTATCACAATATCTCACAGCAGTTATATTTTGAACTACTGAAATATTGAATACAACTCAGTTCAAAATACAGATAAAGTTAATTTATCTCACAGCGAATTCGTTACAATCAATAACAGCACTAAGTAAACCATACAGTTCGCTTAAAACAACAACAGCTGTGCTGAGATGCTTTAATCCAGTTTTTGTAAGCATTTTAATCATCATGAGAATATTTTGGTATAATCTATGTTCTCGATTTTTCTGCATAACAAAACAGTACAATTACGAGATATCTATTTATTAAATATTACATGCATGCGCTCTTGTATTTTTACTTTTCCGGTGTAGCTTTCTCTTCAAATAAGTCTCGTGCTGCATTGCTTAGGGAAATAAAACAATTTTAATTACAATTCTACTAAAAATAGCTAAGTAAATACGAAATCCGTAACACTGCCCCCTCCCCCAGGACTACACTTCCCGGGCAGTATAATCCCTCTACAGGAAGCCAAACTTACAGCTAAGGCATCAATACAATAATAACAACAACAACAAACAACATAAACAATAAGTGCAATATGTAACCTAAAACAAATCAAATACTAAATACAAATCAAAAAGGACCACGGTGTTATACTATTTATAATTATATACAATATATACTATGGCTATAGTAAGGAGCTAACCTGTTGTATTGAACGACTTTAGGTTTAGAGTTCGGTGACTTACGGATCTGAACCATGTACATTGTTCAGCCTATCTAAGACTCTGTATGGACCATCTCAAGGTGAATGTAGTTTCGGACAGAGTCCTTTCTGTTGACTTGGATTCCACAACCACAACTTGTCTCCTTTGTTGAAACGATGTCCAGTAGCTCTCGTGTTGTATCAGGTCTTCATCTTCTCCATCGCCAAGTTGATTCGCTCTCGTGCAAAATTGTGAATCACTTCAAACCAGTCCTGGAGATCTTGGATGTGTTCCTCAGACGATGAAGGCGCATCCGGAGGGCAACCAAACGGGAGGTCACAAGGCAGACGAAGGTCATGACCATCTGGGATGGAGATTTGCCGGTAGTCTCAGGTTTCTCTTAGACCCTAGTATAATTTCGGCAGCTTTCTGAGCTGGGTCTTTCGGACAATGCTTTGGCATTTTGAGGTGAGTATCCATTCTGCTGACGGATAGTTATGTCCTCTGATGCTGATGTTTGTTGTCTTTGAAGTCCAAGGAAAAATTGTGTTCCCTTAAAAAGTCCAATCCAAGTATGCAAGGATCTGTAATATTCACGACATATGCCGTGTGATGGTAGGCAGCACTTCCAAGCATGATGTTCACGTTTAACTTCCCATCTATGTCGATTTTATCGCTGGACGCAGACTGGAGGGTAACATAGGATGGTGTCCAAATAAATTTATTCTTAAATTGTTGAGCTGCATCTTTCTGAATGATGGTAACATTAGCTTCTGTGTCAATGATCATATTGCAAGAAAGTCCATCGATATGTCTATTAATGAATAGTCCATTACTGTTGCCATTTACTGCAGAAATCTTGACCACTTTAAAACAGGGTTTTTCATTAATATTTAAACTGTGCTCATTGATGTGGTCATTAATTTGCTTCCTGCGTCATTGCTGGGAAATGATCTTTTTTTCCGTGTTCTGCACTACCTTCATGCATGGCCTTCAGCTCTGCAGTTTCAGCACTTTGGTTTCTTATCACTCCTTTTCCATCCCATGGCATTTAATAGTCTATTTAAATCGTCTGTCTTATTTTCTGTGCTCTGGAGTGTTCTGCAATTCGTTCATATGTGGCCTTCAACACCGCATTTCCAACACTTCAGAGCCAGTTTGTTCGTACTCCTATGCCATATCCAGTCATTGACTTGTCAATGCTTTGAATCTAAATGAGCCATCAGTTGATCTACTGGCTCGTGGACTTGCACAGCTCAATGTGTCCAACTTTATTTTCAACAGCATCAATTCTGTCTTCCATAGTTTCGAATTTGTTTTCTATTACATTGGTAATTTCTCTTTTATTTCTTCTTGATCTGCTTCAATCTTTTCTTGAACAACCTTCATTTCATCTTTAACATATTCCTAAACAGCCTTCATTTCATCTTTAACAGATGCTTCCATCTTTTCTTGAATGACTCTTATCTCTTCTTTAACGGAAACTTGACCAGCTTCCATCTTTCTTAACGGTGAGTACAGGTTTCTTGTCCCTCTTTAATCTCTTCTTTAAAGGATGCTTCGCCAGCTTCCATCTTTTCTGGAAATGCAGCAGACAGTGATGAACTGTCTCAATTGTTCTTCCATCACTCTTGTTATTGACATTCGAATCCCACTTCTGACTCCAAAAATTGTTGCGTGTGTACGGGCTTGTAATGGATTGAATGCACAAGTCGATAGAAAGTTAATAAAATTTATTCTTTACACAAGAAATAAAACAAAGTGCTGAAATATTACCTCAGGGATATTCGTACAATATCACAATATCTCACAGCAGTTATATTTTGAACTACCGAAACGTTGAATACAACTCAATTCAAAATACAGAGAAAGTTAATTCGATCTCACAACGAATTCGCTACACTCAATAACAGCACTAAGTAAACAATACTGTTCACTTAAAACAACAACAACTGTGCTGAGATGTTTTAATTCAACTGTTATAAGCTTTTTAATCATCACAAGAATATTCTGATATAAACTATTTTCTCGAGTTTGCTGGATAGCAAAACAGTACAATTATGAGACATCTATGTATTAAATATTAAATGCACGCGCTCTTGTATTTTTACTTTTCCAGCGTAGCTTTCTCTTTAAATAAGTCTCGTGCTGCATTGCAGGGAGAAATAAAACAATTTTAATTACAATTCTACTAAAAATAGCTGAGTGAATATGAAAACCGTACTAACATTTAAGTTTACATAAATTATACATACTTTCTTTATCTGAATTATGTCCAACCCATTTTTTCAATACAGAACTGAGCTTTTAGAACACAGTTTTGCATTATGTGTTAATGATGTAACCCCTGCATTCTGCAAGGGTTTACTGTATTATTAAGCTAAGAGGTTATGGCAAGCTATACCCCTGTGCTTTTTGTTCCACCATTTTGTTGACTCACATAAGAGGGAAGATGGAAAATAGTAAACATGTTAAATATTTAACAATGAAAACCTCTGAAAATATTCACTTGCTGAAGAAACATAAATTACATGCACATGGTGAGTACAGGTTTTTATTGGTGAACAAATTTTGAGATTTTTACCACATGGAAGAAACAGTTAGCATAATAAAGTTAGCAGAAAAATGTCATGCTCTGTGCTAATTTTAATTTGAAGATCTTCCTTTATGTATGATTTCTTTTAGCCGTCATGTATTAAGCGCTGTATTGAATTGTGGTTGGTGATTGGTCAAATTGGTGATGACTTGACACTAAATGTTTGCTTTTCTGTTGCAAGTATGCCCTCAATATTTGTAGTCTTTTTTTAACCATGTACTCAAGCTTTGTTCACTTAGCTTCAATCTGTTCCACATTTATTTTCTTAATATATTTTTGATATTGCCAAATAATTGAACATGCTGTAATTTTTACACAAGGAAATTGTGCATCACTAAAGCACATTAAATACACAAGAGAAGAATGAAAGCAGGAAATGGACTTGAAAAAGTCAGATTAAGTTTACAGTGATTTATTTATTGTTAGTGCTGTAAAATTTTATTGTTGATAGAAGGAATTAGAATTTACCAAAAAGGAATCTACTTCTTTAAAGCTATTTTTACATAAGCTGTAGCTGGCTAGAATGCAGTAGAAATAAAAGAAGACTGCTTTCGAAGATAACTTTATACCAGTTGCAGTCCTAGGGACCTAGGTACAAATTCAAGTTTCCATTAGCAATTAATACATCAATACTTTTTTAATTGTTGTTTATCAGCATGAAGCACGTATAAATGATAACACAACACATGTCTCAAAAGCAGTCTCTTTCTCAGTTTTAAGGGGAGGACTAGAACTTTGCTATTTGTAGGCTTGAATAATTTTTGTGTAAATTATTTAGTACTTTGAATTAATTTGATTATTTAATATACAATGACTTATTTGCTTGGTGGTCTTTTTTTCTCTCTGAAAAAAGTTGTCCATAAAAATGTCCATGCTAAAGTGTGATGGGATTTCCCCCTCCTTATATATTTAAGTATAGATGTCAGTATGTACATATTTACATGAAATGAAAATTGTGAAGCTTTTCCTTTGCAATACTTAAACACTTTTACTGAATCAGAAGATTATTTATTTCTTTTTTCCCCTGTCAATCTGAGTAAGATAAGAAGATTTTCTTTCCTCATATTTTTATTTATTTATTAAATGGTGTTGGTTTTTTTTTTTTTTTTTTAAATCAGTGTTTCATTTCCCTTTTTGTAACGCATGTTTTATTGATTGCACAACAGCTTGTTTGTTTTTTATAATAAATGTTTTGTTTATCTGACAGATATCCTAAAAAGCTCATTGAAACTTACTCAGTCTTCCCCAATCAAGATGAAATCAGTGATGTAGTTGTTCAACCTTACAACTCTCTCTTAACTTTGAAGAGATTAACACAGAATGCTGATTGTGTGGTGGTTTTAGATAATACAGCATTGAACAGAATAGCTGTTGACAGACTTCACATATCAAATCCCAGTTTTGCACAAATTAATGCCCTAGTAAGTAGTCTAATCATGTTGGTTGTCTCTGTAAAATTAGCATGCTGATTAATAAACTAACAGGTACTAATTACTTACAAATTACATGGAAATTGCCTTATCAGTTTTGTAATACATCATGCATTAATTTTAATTTTGTGGAAATGTTTCACAAATAATTAATAGAGTAGTTTTGAGTATCCACTGTATCTTAAAAATGTAATTCACATCCCATTTTTTTTTTTTTTTTTTGTAAAGGAACGAAGTCTATAGCATTACTTGTTTTTAATATTTTTTGCAATACACCAGGTAAGGCAAAATAACTACTCATTTGTATATTGCAATAACATGTTTAGTTACATAAAGAAGGTCATCATCTTGCAATAAAGAAAGAATTAGAAATTTTATTGGAATCTGCTGTGGAAGTGAGCTTGTACAGGAAAGACACTGAAAAATAACTTAATATGCATAAAAAATTATAGTAATATATAATACATATTATAATAATATGCATAATATATAATACATCTTATAATAATATGTGTAATATATAATACATATTGTAATAATATGCATAATATATATAAAACATTTTATTTATCCACATAAAACAGGCTTTTTAAAATTTTATTTTTACTTTTATTTGAAATTATGCAAAAGTTCATTTTTTAACAGTTCATAATGTTTCTAGAAATTATTTGACTGATGCTGTACTCCTAATTTTAATGCTCATAGGGCACCTCTCATCACAGCATTGGTATGAAAGTCATCGATTTCATCATCATCGTCATCAGAAAGTTTAATGATGTGCTTGGGTTTGTTTCAGAAAGCAATAAGCAGATATCTTCTTCTGTCATTGAATCTGTAGTTCGAGGTTTTCCATCAATATCCATCCAGTTGTTAAAATCCTCACACTTCACACTAAGTTAGTTTGTGATAATTTTAATTCTTCATCTTAATTTTTTTAAAAATATGACATGCTTAAAGCAGTTCTTTATTGTCTTTCTGAGATGTGAGTCCAAGACTTTAATTTTATTTATCCACATACAACAGACTTTTTTTAATTTTATTTTTACTTTTATTTGAAATTATACAGAAGTTCATTTTTTAACAGTTCATAATGCTTCTGGAAATTATTTGACTGATGCTGTACTCCTAATTTTAATGCTCAGAGGGCACCTCTCATCACAGCATTTGTATGAAAGTCATCGATTTCATCATCATCGTCATCAGAAAGTTTAATGATGTGCATGGGTTTGTTTCAGAAAGAATAAGCAGATATCTTCTTCTGTCATTGAATCTGTAATTTGAGTTTTTCCATCAATATCCATCCAGTTGTTAAAATCCTCACACTTCACACTAAGTTAGTTTGTGATAATTTTAATTCTTCATCTTAATTTTTAAAAAAATATGGCATGGTTAAAGCAGTTCTTTATTGTCTTTCTGAGATGCGGGTCCAAGACTTTAATGTTGTGAAGATGCTTGACGAATTGATCCCGACTTGGTGACTCTTTGCTCTATTTCAACTTATTTGACGATTTTATGCTTTATTTGGCATCTAACATTAACCAACTTGTTGATCCCAATAAGCGATGTGTTTTTCTCATTTTTGTATACAAGTGGGCAGTGCTTCGGCAATTCAATAACAATATCCAAATAACATTGACTACGATCATATTAAGCAGTATTTACTATATTTATTATGAATAATGTATTGTTATAAATTTTTTTGCTATATTGAAATTTTTCTAGATCGACTATTTCTTTTCAAAAATTCTATCTTTTTAGTGGGCAGATGCATATCTGTTATATGTATTTCCTTCATTTGTTTCATATAATGAGTAAAATAAATTAGATTTTTATAATGTTTATAATTATTTCATTGTGATTTGTAATTAAATGTATTAAATTATTCATTTCTGATATTTAATTTACTATCTAGTACATCATATTTAGCCAGAAAAATTATTCAGGTTGATCAGAGAAATTAAAAGTTGAATATCAGTGGAAATATGCTTTTAAAGTAAGAAAATCATGACTATAGTTCGACCAGATAACCTTGGCTGGCAATGCTTAGAATCGTCCAGAATGGGTGTTAATTATGTGCCACAAGATGAGGGAGGTTACTCTTGACTGGAAAGAAAGAATTTACTTATTAAAGTCCTCATGCCATCGAATGATCCAGTTGTGAGACTCTTTTGTGCTGTTGTGTCATATTTACATTGACTGGAAACCACAGAAACTAAGAAAATTTGTTTCCATAATATGTGCATTTTATGAGAGCAATGCATATTTCATTGCGCACTTCTAAACATAAGATTCGTTAAAAGTAATGGAATTATGTATTTATTTTAGTGGAAGTAATCTTCTTTTGTAGGTTTTTTAAAAAAATTATCAACAGATTTCCGTCCCCTTTGAGTACAATCTTTCCTGATTGTGGGTGATTTAACATGGAATTTGCTAATATAAGAATTTCTGTTATTGGAACCAGATTCCAAAATATATATATATATATATATATATGCATGTGTGTACGTATGTACACTGCAAAAAAAAGGGGGGGGAACAGTTCTATTTCTCGCATTCTGTTGCGCTGATTGACGAAATTCAAATTGCGTTCTTCATGTTTCAAAAGCACGACTTAGGATATATATTAGATTTATATATAGCACTGTTCTAACATAGGTATTTTGACACAAAATCGGACTTTTTCTGAAATAACATACCAATTTTTTTACATATTTTGATTCTACGACTCAAATTTGCCTGGATATTAAATTTTGTAAAATTTGGGATGAAATTTATAGAGAAATTCAAAATTTGAACTTTGCGAATTTTTTCAGTTTGCACCAAGAACAGTTAGTTCACTTGGCGAACTTCTTAATATATGGCAACCTATTTTCTTTTCTCTTTTTACATCATGAATGAGCAAGAAAAAAGTCACAATCATTCCCTACCTTCAAATAATTTTCTTTATATTGTATTTTTAATTATAATTGTTATTATTTTAAGTAATTTTTTTCTTTTTCGCATTTCATTTTAAATGTTTAAGTTGTATGATTTCTTTCAAAAAACTGTTTTAAATTTTCTGTTTATTCATTCGTACTGCACATTTTAAATATATTTATTAATATAAAAATTTTCCAAAATTTGATATCATTTATTTAAATTGCATTTCTTTCAAAAGCATACTTTGTAACCCAGACTACGATGCATTTGAAAACTGCATATATTAAAAGAGAAAATATAGTAAAACACAGTTGACATGCCTTTCAATGGGCCGGTCAGGAAAGATATATAAATAGGAGAGATTATATAACCGACTTGGATTGCTGTAGCAACGATCAGGGCAACATGACTGACCTGTAGTGCCTACTGAGAGGTGAAGCAGGTGGAATAATAAATAAATAAATAAATAAATAAATCTAACCGACATTTTAACTTAGGATGACTTGCATGCATTGCTTTAAACACTTTTATCATTGTACCTATTGCTTTGCACAATTTTATCATCCTACATTCAAGGTTCGTACGGTCCTTAAAAGACCTTAGGTTTTTTTTGGATTGATTTTTGGTCCTTAATTTCGGCCAAAATCGGCAGGAGGTCCTTAATTTTAATCATCTGAAATTTTTGTCTGTTTTTACGACTGCAATTTTGAGTGTGAATTAGCATTTTGGAGGAATATTTTTGGCGATTAACTGACAAATATGGTTATCTTTTGAATGGGTGAACGAGTTTATGGGTTACAATTTGTTCCTATTTTTAATATAAGTGATGGGATACTCAAGTTTCTGAGCAAGAAGTGAAACATAAGCATTTCGAAATTATTTCATTTTTTCTAATGAAGAGCTCTTAAAGAACTTTTGGCTTTTGGGGACGTGAATTCTTCTATTAAACGGTTCTAAATTTGGCGACTTATCAACATTTGGGCAGTTTTAAGATCAGTTTCGACAGAAAATTTTTAATTCTGAGATTTTGGAATATTTCGAAGATTTTTTTTAAAACATTGCAACATTGATAAATGTCATTAAAATAATGGTAATATATTGACATTATAATTAAAAAATAAAGTAAAACATTTTTATTTTTCGCAGTCATGTCATAAAGTTCCATTTTGACCACTCGTTATATAATATTTTGAATCTGAAAAATAAACAAGGTACAATGCTTAAAACACAGTTTACAAAACAGTTCTTAACAAAAACAAACTAGGCTATGTAATTAATTAAAAATGTCATCTTTGTAATTTTTTCATGGTAAGAGTCTTTCTCATGTAATTGTGTCAGAATATTAAGAATTCTCAGGCTATGCATTAGTTTTTTCATCCCCCCTCTCTAATTTTTTTCCAAAACATTTCTGGTTTTTAGCTGTTATAGAATTGGTAAGAGTAATTTTTCTCCCAGAACTACCATATTTAACGGCATATAAGACGCACCCTTATTTAGAAGGCCACACACAAGGAAAAAAAAGTTTCAATAGTCCGCTCGACAGCGCGGTACCACAATAACTTAAAATGTGGTTTCTTTTAGTTCTCACGTTTCGTAAAAGCCAAATAAACAATCATTGAATGCAGTTACCAAACATATTTTTATTAAGGAAGATTAACAAACGGCAAGCTATTTTAAACATGTATGTAAATTTCAATAATGAATAAATGAATGAACGACAAGCAATCAAACATAATACAAAATAAAACAGAAACAACAAAAAACACAGATTCAAGGAAAACATTGCCTATCATGGAATTAGACTTTAATCAATTTAAAAACCATAAAATTCCTTTTCACTGTCATCATCATCGAAAACGAGAATATCGTCATCATTACTGTTTCCATCACGCTAGTATCACCTTTTTCGAATAATGCGTCGTCTTCTGTTCCGTCAAGAGCATTACTGATTCCGTACTTCTTGAAGGACTTAATAATTACTCAGCCTTTACGTCCTCCCAAGATCTTTTTACCCACTCGTACACTTGTGAAATAGAGGGTCGCTTCATTTTACCTGAGGGTGTAAGGGCATGATGTGGCTCTCCTATCCACTTGTTCCATCGTTCTCGCACTTTTTCTTTAAATAGCTTAGCCACTGATACATCTAAAGGCTGCTATTGGCTAGTCAGTCCACCAAGAATGACAGCTATCTGGGTTTTTAATTCTCTCGCTTTATTCTTTATGGTTTCAGTTCTATGGGCGCTAAACTGATCCAAAACCAAAAGAGAGGGTTTTCTTAAGAGTCCACCAGGTCGCCTCGCCAATACGTTCTGTAACCACAGTTTCATTCCAGCTTCGTCCATGCAGCCTTTCGGATGAGTTTTTCTTTTGAATATGAAAAACGGCGGTAGTTTTGTGCCATCAGCACAACATGTTAGAACTACCGTATATCAGGTTTTTTCATGACCTGTGGTTTTTATGGTTATTGATTTAGACCCTTTAATACTCACAGTCTTATTGGATGGTACATCAAATATGAGTGGAATTTCATCCATATTTCCTATTTGACCGAGCTCAAAAGAAGTTCTCTTGCATGCATTTATAACAAACATATGAAATGCTAGTATTTTTTCTTCATAATCTGCTGGTATTTACTGTGCAATAGTTGTTTTTGTGAGCATTGATAAGCCTTGCCTTTTGATGAACCTGTAGCACCAGCCCTCAGACCCTGAAAAGTTCTGATTCCCATGTTTTTCTGCAAACCCTTTGGCCTCATTGATTATCATTTTGGTTGATTATCCCAGAATTCGTCTTATTTATCACCCACATTTTTACGGCATTTTCAAGTTCACGCCAAGATGGAGCTGGGCATCGAAGGTTGTGTTTTTGTTTTTTTAGCAGTCTTTAGTTTATCTTCCTGCAGTCGCCAAGTACGTATCATTTTTTTGGCAGGTGGTGGAACAAAATGCCTTGCTGCTGCTCTGTTTCCTGCACTTGGCGTAGTTTAACACTCCTAGTTTATACTGAATTGTATAGCTTAATCTCTTGTTTCCTGTAGTCATATTTTCCAGGGTATTTTTTTTAAACAGTTTTAAGCACCAATACCGACACGTTTATACAAAGTAGCACCGATACCGACACGTGTGTCGACTGAGTCAAAGAAAGTCTATGTAAAGAAGGAAAGGCTCCATAGATGTAATGTAAACCAGTCTGTCTTCTACGTCGCTAGAAAGAAGAGCTACAATTTGCCAAGGAATTTGGCGACGGAACCTGTTGGCGAGAGTTTCCCCCTTTGTGATGTACCTGCCGAGATTTTCCACCTCCGCCACGTGTACAGGAAATTGAGGAACACCGGTTAAGATGAATCGTTTCTTTGACTTTTCGTGATAATTTAAACTCGAATTTTCATGCTTTTTTGCTTTACTAGTTGAACTTGTATTATTCATATGCTGCTGTGAAGCTTTCCTTTTTAACAATACATATTCTTTGGCTGAGTATCGGGCGTCATACGTTAAATGAGTAGTGCGTTGTACTATGTGCTACTCCCCACTTCTCCGTTCCGAGGGCGGAACGAGCGCTACTAGTTTCGTTTACTTTTTGACGGGAGCAGTGCCGCGTCGAAAGGAAACCATCCCAGTTATCTCTTTTAAGCTATGTTTTTGTTGGCAAAAATTTAGTTAAACCTGATAAAATAATTATGGCAGATGTAGAAAAAGTTATGTGTGTCTAGACCTTTCTCCAGGCTAAAAATAACATTCAGTATTGAAAGTTAACCTGTGTCCTTCATGTATAAGATGCAGGTAACTTTTTTGAGACCAAATTTAGGAAAAAAAGTGCGTCTTATATGCCGTCAAGTACGGTATTTCAACGTCCTCTATGCTTAAAGACATTGTGAAAATAAACATCAAACGAATGTTCTCAGTTTTAGGTAATTCGATTTAAATGAAGTTAAAGTAAACTAGCAGACGATGCTATGACAAATGTAAAATTTTACTATTACAAATATTTTTTTTTTTAAAAAGGAAAAAAGAAAGAAATTTTTTAAAAAGTTTTTTAAATCTGAACAAAATCATGTATAATTTAAAAAAAGTAGCTTTTCATATAGTATTAATAAATATTTATTATGCATGATTGAGGGGAAAAATTCCATATAATTAATTCTCCATAAAAATTTATTTGAAATTTAAAGTTAGAAATAGCTGTGGCAATTCACTGTAACAAAA